>WOXC01005848.1:0-249868 GCA_011680675.1 Gymnobelideus leadbeateri | reverse complement strand
AATATTTCATTTCTCTTTTTTCTTAATCTACTTTCTTTAACTGATCTTCTTATGTCAGTGTCTCCTACTAAGTCTTCCAGGGACACCCTTCAGTTTGTCAGTATCTTTCCTGAACTGGCACCCCTCCATAAAAGATTTTAATCATTAAAAAGCCTTCATTTGGAGTAATTGAGAGTTGACAGACTCCTCAGTGACATTTAAATTGTGATCATTACTTTTTAAAGCCCATCTATTCAAGGAAGATAGTCCCAGAAGAAGGTAAGTTGTACCAAAAAGAAAAGTTTGGAACAAACAGTAGATTAGTGACAAGTGGGAAATAAGTGCTTAGATTTACGGCAGTAGTACCTTGTTAAAGATGGAGCCATTGAGATTGACATGGTTAGATTTGTGCTTTAGGAATATCATCAGTTTGGTGACTGTGTGAAGGAATTATTGGAAAAGAAAGAGAATGAAGGCAGGGAAACTAGGTTGTTTCAGTAATATAAGTGATAAAGGAATGAAATGGTAGGATGTAAGGATAGATTCAATAAAACTTGGCACCTGCATGGATTTAGGGAGTGAATCAGGGAAAAGAGGTGAGGATGACTCCTGGTTTATGAGCCTGAGTGAATGAAGGATGGTGTTTTTAACAGAAATAGGGAAATGAGGAAGAGATTCATTTTATGAAGGAAGATGAATTCTGCCTTGGCTATAAATTTAAGATGTGCGTGGTTTATCAGGCAAGTATATCTAATAAATAGTAATATGGAGTAGTATGTGTAGACTTAGAAATTATTTGCATTAATAGTTGAACCTTGTTGAACCTCATTTCTTTCCTTTAAATATGTCCAAGGTTTCAGTTCTAAAAAAGTGATTATTTGAATCACTCCCTTGTCAACCTTTCAAATCCTATATTGTATTTTTCATAATCATGGTTAATGAAAAGATACAATTCTATGTAACAATAGGGATAAAGATTAGAATTGTGATTTCACTGATCTAGGGAACTCCCAGGTGAGGAAACTTTTGCCAGTTCTGTCTGAGAACTCTATCTTGTTCAGGGTTTACTCTGAGTCTCAATTGTGTAATTTTGAGCAGATCAGCTGCCTTGATCTCTTTTTTCCACTAAACTTACACAATCACAAAATATCAGTTATAAGGAATCTAGTCCAACCCCTATCTGAAAAAAAAAATCCTCTCTATACATAACATACTTGATAAGTGTTCATTCTGCCTTTGCTGGAAAAACTTTCAGTGAGAAAGACAATCTACTCTCTCAAGGCAAACTCACTCTACTTCTGGATAGCTCTCATTGTTAGTATAGTGTTTAACATACAAGTGCTTAATCAATACTTGTATTAAGAAAATTTTGTTCCCTTTGCAACTTAAACGCATTCTTCTTGAGTTTTGCCTTCTGGCGCCAGGCAGAGCAATTTCTTTTTCTATATAACAACATTTCAGTTACTTGAAAACACTTCTAAGACTTCTTCAAGTTAAATATTCCCAGATCCTTTAGTTAATTATTGGATGGCATAGTCTGTGTACATATAACCTTTTTTGCATTGTTGTTGTTGTTTTTTTTTTTTTACACTGATGACCTGGGGCATGTGATATAGATCCATCCTTGACATTTTTTAGCTCTGCCAGTGGAGTCCATGTATTAGAAAGCATACAGACCAGGGTTATCAAAAATATCAGACACTTTTAGACTTCATGAATAAATTGAACTCATGGATATTTATGGATTAAATGTATGTGTGGCACCCTATATAAATATAAGCTGGTATTCACTCTTATTGCCCTTTAGTGACTGAATTAGTTCACATTCGTTTCTGATATGTTTGCTAATTCTAGTTCTTTTCTTTTTGATTGCATTAGGCTTTTTGTGGCCCTGTTACCTCAAAATTACTTATGGTTCCTGGGTTCACCCAAATATTTATGCCCGGGCTCTATCATGGTAATACCTAACATTCCATCCTTTAGACATTAAGTTCTTTAAAAGTTGGCAGAATGTCTTCTGTCAAAACCTATAATTGAGACATAAGAAGCAGCATGGTACAAGGGAAAGAATCCTGGTGTCAGTGGATATAGGTATGAATCCTGGTTTTGCTACTTAATACTTGGGTGATTTTTAGTAAGATACTGCTCTGGGCCTAAAAATGAGAGAATTGGACTAGATCAGAGATGACAAACACATAGCTCATCACACTCAGCCAAATCAGATTAAAACATAATTGGGAAGAATTTAACAGAATAGACAAAAATACAATAAAACACAGATAATATTACATTTTAAAACTGAGCCCATATGTGGCTCGTAGGGTTCTTTATGTAAGGTTTAATGATGCTCATTTCTTTTTGAGTTTGACACCAAATGAAATAGATGACCTCTAAGATCCCTTTCAATGCTAATGCTTTCAGATAGAGTATGGGATAGCAAATAAGTTAGGGAAGTGATATTTCCCAGCCACTTCTCAGGTATATATTCTTTGACTGTTAGACACTTTAAACTGTGGGAATTTAAAATAGTCCCCTTTGTTGTGTCAGATAACTAGCTAGCCTCAGCATGGTATCATTTAAATTTTAAAGACCTTCAGTTCATTTCTGTAGCTTTTAAAGGTCCTCAGTTTAGTTTTATGCTTAGGGTCATTAAAATTTAATAATCCTGCACCAGGGCTGGATGGCTCTCTGCAACATTATAGGAAGTTATTTAAAGCTTCCACATCTCTCTGAGCAGCAGGGACTCAGTAGCTTGCCAAGTTTGCAGCTGCAATATCCCTGTTAGCTTTCTGTGAAGCCCCAGACTTCTAAAAAAACATTGCTGCCTGCTTTGACTTCATGTTAGCCTTCTCTGTTGTATAGATTACTTCCTTTTCAACCACAAAGAGTGGCCAAGAGTAAGGGTCAGGTCAAGACAGACAGGTGTGCTTTTTCTCAAAATTGCCACACTGGTTTAACCAAATTTTATTCCTTTGACATTTCCATCAAACTTGAGCTATTGACTGCTTTTCTTTTCATGAAAACATTTTACATATATTGCTTTTTTTCCTTTACAGCTGATTTTTATATCTGTTTAGATCTCTCCCAATCATGTTATGCTTAACTGTATTTATTAGTTACAAGTAAAGATTCTTTTATGGTGAACTGATGACCACAGAGTGACAGTGATTTTTTTTCCCCAAGCACCAATAAAACATTAAAAAAAAAAATATTTGTAATTCACTGTTCTTGCTCTTTGCAATTTGAGTTATCCATCAACTTGGTCTGTGGTGCTCCAAACTGGACATAGTACCCTAGTTAAATCCTTGTCAATTAAAAAACAAAGGTAAGATTTCCTTGCTTATCATATATATATATATATATATATGTACACACACACACACACACACACACACACACACACACACACACCATTCCTCTTATAACCTTATAAGAATTTTTTTCTTATTTTGGCAACTAAATTTTATTGCTTACTTAACTGTAGATTTTTTTTAATGACTCTAAAGCTATTTTTACTTTTTAATCTATTTGGCATTTTCCCATAATTGTGTTTTTGGGAAGAGATAAAAAGAATTGATAGTTGACTGGCCTCCTATGACTTGAGATTAAGGCTTTGGACCAGATTTGTAAGGAGCTAATTGCTTTTGTCTTGCTATTTGTTTAGAACTGTGAACTGAAATAAATGTGTATTTTCGGTATATATCTGCTGTTAGGTAAAGAACCTGATTAGAAGTTTTAGGAACAGGGAGATAGGAGGCCTATCAGGGACATGCACAGTGTTAAATGAGTGAAAGAGAAAGAACCAATATTCTCTTTTGCTTTTGGGGTTTCTTAGCAGTTGCCTTTCTGTGAATGGGGTTTTTGCGTAAGACCTAGATTTCTAGTGATGGTAAATGTAAAGCCAAGCAAGCAGCTTTCCAGAGGATGGCTGTTGTTAACAGCTTTTAAGGTTCTGATTACACAGTATAGTGAACTCTATTTATTCCATAACAAATCAGAGCAAAACATTCACAATAAATTAAGGTACAGCATTTAAACAACTTATCACTAAGATGGCCAATCAAATTATATTACTATTACAGTAAATCCCAGATTTGCTGTGATAGTCCTGGTTTCAGGAATGAGGCTTTACTAAGGGAACATTTTTGTTTTGTTTTGTGAGATCACGGGTGCCAATTTTTGACTCGGGAAATATGGTAACAAAACTAAATCTAAATTTTGTTGGAGCGGAATTGGCCAATATGTAATCCATCTTTTTTTTTGTTTTTTATTGAATTCATGCTTATTCATCAATTAATTTCCTAGCTTTAGCTTTATTTTTATTATTTTCAAGAGAATATAACTTCAGTAACATGACTGACTAATGAATCAATATTGTAAAAGTTTGTTGCTGTTGACTTAGTTTCTAGAGAATTTATTTTTTGTAACTTATAAAATTATCTTGGCCTTTAGTTTCTAGTGCTCTCGCATACTCAGATGCATCTGTAATCTCATCAATGTACGTATTCTTTTCAAGGTTGTATCTTGCAGTATATTCATACCTTCTTCTCCTTTGCAGCCTTTTCCATTGCCTTCCATAAATTTGTCACAGTCAGGCTAACCCAACATGCTTGGGACCTTTTGTTATTTTGATATAGGTAGGTTATATGTGCTATCCATTGGTTATCTCCTGCTTGTCTTTTTTTGCTTATATATGTCTTTACTTAGAAACTTTACATTGTTTCTCATTTCTAATCCTTGTTTGTAATGTGTTGCTTGTTCACTTCACCATTACCCATCTCCTCATCCCCTTGTGCTTGCTTCTGCATTGCTCTTTGGGTGCCCTTCAATTTCAGTTTTTTGGAAACTATAGCATTCCCTTTCTTGTAGCTGTACAAGACTTGTAGAACCTTGTTGTTAAAAAAATAAATGTAGGCTTTTGTTTCAGGGAGTAGCTTGGAATAATTTTTTTAAAAAGATCTAAATTTCCCAGTAATTATCTAGCCCACTCTCTTCCTGCTTTTTAGTTCTGTATTCATTTCATTGTCATTTCTCAGTGATTGTCCGATATATATATATATATTATTATTATTTTTTTTTTAAATAATATTCTGTTTTTCTCCAATTACATGTTAAAACAGTCTTAAACTTTTTTTTTCTTTTTGGAGGGCAATTGGGATTAAGTAACTTGCCCAAGGTCACATGGCTAGGTTTTTGTTTGTGTGTGTGTTAAGTGTCTGAGGCCGGATCTGAACTCAGGTCCTTCTGACTCTAGGGCCGACGCTCTAATCACTGCGCCACCTAGCCGCCCCTAGGAACCTTGGATTTAAAAAACATTTTTTTTTTTTTGCTTTATGGAGGGCAATTGGGGTTAAGTGACTTGCCCAAGGTCACAACAGCTAATTTAGTCTTAAACTTTTTAAAATTAAGTTTTGAGTTCCAAATTCTATTCTGCTCTCTCCTCTCCCCCCCAATACAGTAAACAATCTGATATGGGTTATACATGTTCAGTCATGTAAAACATTTCCCTATTAGTCATTTTATACAAGAAGACGTGAGTATTAAAAAAAATGAAAGAAAAAATATAAAATGCTTCACAAATTTGTGTGTTATCCTTGCTCAGGGGCCTTGCTAATCTCTATATCATTCCAGTTTTAGTATCTTGTGTTGCTGAAGTTAGCACTTGTCCAAGATATCTTGATTGTCCATTTAGCTGTGTTTTTCATCCACTTGTTCTTTTCCTGTGTGGATAGTTAGGTCAAAATCTTTACAGTGATTGTGAATCTAATTTAGGAGATTTTGCAGTATTCTAGAGTTTGATGCAGTCAGCATAATGCCATCTGTGAAGGAGCATCTGGAAGACTTCAGCATTTGTAGAAAAACTCTCCTTGACTTGGACTTTGTATGATTTCTGTAACAGTGGCATGTACTTACCTTAGATGTTCATCTCTTCTTTTATGCTACAATCAATATAAAGTTTTAGAGGAGTTTTCGTCAGGGTCATAGCACCAAAAATATTGAGGACAAGGAACTTTCTTCAAACTCATTGACTCAAAAAAAGATCCTAAAGAGGAATTTCACACCAGAGATATAGTGGTTATAGCTGGATCCAATAGTACCAAAAAGAAAACATTGATATGGTAAAATCCTTATGCTAATCTTTAAAGTACTCACCCAGCATCTTTCACCATCATCCTTCACAGTCCTGGCAGGTATATACAAACCAACTTGCATGTTTGTGCTTGGAACGCATAAAATTGGGATCCTCTTATGCTGCAGAGACATGACCAACACACCTTACCTCCTGCTTGTCTTCCACAAGTGACAGAGAGTGATTCTACCTATGTAGAATCTCAACTCATGTTAAGAGGAAGAAGGTAAGGAAGCATTTTGTCTAGAGCCAACCTCATATTTGGGACCCTCAGAACTATAGAGATTCTCATATGAATATTTCTCCATATCCTCCGTCTCTCTTGTAAAAAGTGGCAGATAACTGATTCAGCCTGGGTAGAAATGGAAAGAAGGAAGGGCTAGTGACTAGTATGGATGGCTGTACTGGAAAATCTGGTAAAGGTTCACTTTCCAGTATACAGGATTGGAACTCAGACCAATGAACCTTAAATCCTCCAAAGAGGCTAAAGACTATTAGGTAGGGGGAGATGATGTATGTGCCACAAGATGAGGAGGATTCAAAAAGTGAGGTGACGAGGGAATATAAAGAAAGAAGGCTGAAATGCTAAGATTTCAAGAGGAAGAAAACTCAGCAAAAAACCATAGCACAAATAGATAACCATAGCACAGAGGATTCTAAACCTAAAAGGATGAATACTAAACCTGATTATGAAGCTTTCTTAACAGATACTACAAAACAAAAGAAGTGATGTAGTATTTAGTGAAAGTCATGTGGGATTCCAGAAGTGTGTGAATCAATAAGAAGAAATTCCATAGTGGATCAAAAGAGAAATAGAATCCATAAAGAAAAAAAAAATTAGGAATGTCAAAAGTTACAGCTTCTAATGTAGAAATAAAATAAATGAGCAAATTAGCAAAAAATTAAAAACAGTAGAGATTTTCTCCATAGAAGCAAAAGAAAGATTGACATATTTGGAATATAGAAATGGTAGCAGGGGAAAATCTGACAAAAGAAGTAAAAGGGCAGTTTGTTGTGGCACATGCTGATAATCTTAGCTTCTGGGGGGGGGGGGTACGTCTGGTGGGAATACTATATTTAAAAGAAAAATTTAAGCATTTTTATTTGAAGTTTTGAATTCCAAATTCTATTCCTTCTTTACTCCTTCTCCTCTCCCCTCCCTGAGATGGTAAGCAGTCAGATATAGGTTATACATGTACAATTATGTAAAACATTTCTATATTAGTTATTTTATATAAGAAGCTTCGAATAAAAGGGGAAAAAGTGAAAATTAGCATCCTTTAGTCTGTATTCAAACAATGTAAGTTCTTTCTCTGGAGGTGGATAGCATGCTTCATACTATATATTAAGTCCTTTGGAATTGTCTTAGAGCATTATGTTGCTTAGAATAGCGAAGTCATTCACAATTCTTCATTGAACAATATTGCTATTACTGTGTACAATGATCTCTGGTTCTATTAGCTTTACTATGCATTAGTTCATGTAAATCTTTTCAGGTTTTTCTGAAATCCTGCTTGTCATTTCTTACAGCACAGTAATATTCCATATACCAATCATATACCACAGCTTATTCAGCCATTCCCCAATTGAGGGGCATCCTTTTGATTTCCTGTTTTAAGCCACCTCAAAAAGAGCTACTATAAATATTTTTGTATAAATAGGTCCCCTTTTCCCTTTTTTTGGATGTCTTTGCTGGATCAAAGGGTATGCACAGTTTTATAGCCCTTTGAGCATAGTTCTAGGTTTGCGCTCCAGAACAGTTGAATCAGTTCACAACTTGGTGAGAATACTTTAGCTTAGGCATTCTGAGCTATGGTGGGTTAAGCTGATGAAATGTCCTCATGAAGTTTGGCATTAAATAAGGAGCCTCTATTATTAAGGGGCCCCACCTGTTAGTCTAAGGAAATGTGAATTAGCTCAGGTTGGAAATGGAGCAAGTCAAAGCTCTTCTTTGAATCAGTAGTAGGTTTGGGCCTGTGAGTAGCTCCTATACTTCCTTCCTGGGAAGAGAGATACTCAGTTTCTAAAAAAAATGAATAAAGAGAAGCAAAGAGAAACAATGTTAAAAGAGCATAGGATCTTACTTAAAAGCAAAAGCCATTCTGAAAGATACGTTTTGGAAAGACAATTACACATCATAGATCTCTTAAAAAAAAAAAAAGATAAAATGCTCAGTTCCACACTGTGGAAAATAATACAAGAAAACTGCTGAGAACTTAGGAGGACAGGGGAAAAAAAAAGCACCAGGGGAAAGAATTCATAGAATGCCTACAGAAAAAGTCCTATGCTCCAAACATTGATGTGAGTCTGTTTTGGGGGAGGGATAATCTCAAAAGAACAATGGAAAGATAAGAAAGAGAAATGCATTGGAAGAAGATGAAGATAGAGGAGGAAGAATAAGCAAAATTATCTCACATTAATGGGACATGCAAAAAAGTTTATATATTGAAGAGGGCAGTAGAGGGTGGAGTGCACAATACTTGAACTTCAGAGGGAAGAATACAAATACACATGCAGTTGGCATTCAGAAATTCACAGAAATTCGTCTTACCCAACTGGGAACCAGGAGGGAAAGAGATTTAACAGGAGAGGCAGAGAATAAAAGAAAAGGTAGATTAAAGGAAGGAGGCAATAGAAGCAGAATAGTCTATTGAGCAAGGCACAGGATGAAAAAGAGAAGGACAAGTATAAGAGAACAGCATGGAGGGAAATACATAATAATCATAATTGTGAAGGTGGATAGCTGAATGAAATAGCCTCCAGATTCCAACAATAACATAATTTACAAGAAACACATTTGAAGCAGAAAGATAGACACAGTTAAAGTAAGGGGCTAGAACAGAATCTTTTATGCTTCAGTTGAAGTTAAAAAGACAGGAGTGGATATCATGATCTCAGGCAAGGCAAAAGCAAAAGTAGGAAAAAAAAAAGCAAAAGCAGACCTAATTAAAAGTGATAAATAGGGAAAATCCACTTTGCTAAAAGATACCATAGGCAATGAATTAATATCAATATTGAACATATATGTACCAAATGGCATAGTATCCAGATTTTTAAAGGAAAAGTTAAATGAATTACAGGAGAAAATAGATTGAAAAATTATAATAATAGGGCACCTTACTTTACCTCTCTTAGGCCTATATACATCTATATGTAAACAAGAAAGAAGTTAAAGAGATGAATATAGAATTTTAGGAAAAAACCAGACATAACACTGGGAAATAATGAAAGGGAATAGAAAGGAGTATTTCTTTCTCAGCTGTATATGATGCCTTCATAAAAATGGACTGTGTATTAGGACATAAAAACCTTAGAAGCAAATATAAATAAGCATAAAAATTAAATTCATTGTTTTTCTGCCCATAATGTAATAAAAATTGCATTCAATAAAGGGCATTTGCAGCTTATATTAACAGTTAGTTGGAACCTAAGTCTAATTCTAAAGAATGGATGAACAGAGAGTAAATCATAGAAATAATTTAATTAAAGATAATGACAACAGTGAAACAATATGCAAATATTTGTGGGATGAAAGCAGAACAGTACTTAGGGGAAAATTCTATCTCTGGGTGCTTACATCAATAAAAAAGGGAGAGAGCAAGTCATTGAATTGTATGTGAAGCTAAAAAAAATTTAAAAAGAGCAACATAACCCCCAATTAAATATAAAGATAATCACAATTAACATAATTCAAAATAAAACAACAATAAGAACAATGGCCTAGTAAATAAAATTAGGAGCTATTTTTAAAATAAAATGTTGGCTAGATTGATTAAAAAATAGAGAAGAAAACCAAATTACCAGCACCAAAAATGAAAAGGTGAATGTATAATTAATGAAGGAAAAAAAGTAATTGTTAGGAAATATTTTCCTTAGATCTTTACCTATAAAATTGACAATTTAAATAAAATAGATTAATATTTACAAAAAAATAAATTGCTCAGATTAGCAAAACAAATAGAATGCTTTAATAACCCTATCTTAGAAAAATAAATTGAATAAGCCACAAAAAGAGCTCCTAAAGGAAAAAAAAAAGTCAGGACCACATGGATTTACAAGGTAATTCTCCCCAAAATTTAAAGAACAATTCCAATACTATATAAATTGAAAAAATAAGTAAAGGAGTTCTTCCAAATTCTTCCTATGACACAAATATGGTCCTGATAAATAAGTCAGAAATAAAGAAAACTATAGACCAATTTCCCTAATAAATATTAATGTAATAATTTAAAATACTAGCAAGGAGATTACTTTGGGATTACTTAATAAATATTAATGTAATAATTTAAAATACTAGCAAGGAGATTACTTTGGGATTACTTCCCAAAGCTCACTTTGGGAAGAGTTGTGTGATTTGGCCAGATAAGACTCTGGGCAGCCACTGAGCCCCCTGGCTTTGAAAACCCAGATGCTGGTACTTCTCCCTCTGGTGACTAACTAGACTCCAGAGAAGAAACAGTCAGAGCCATCCAGAGGAAGAAAGAGGAAAGCAGAAAACCAAAGTGAAAGCAGTCAGGGAAAAAATATCGGGGGACGTGGCCTCAAAATTAGTGACTATTTTGAATATCAAGGTGGGAATGGCTCCAGTCCAGTAAGGGGAATACCTCCTGCAATCCGATCACCTCAGAATTCACATTCACATTCCACTCCTTCCTCCTGTGTTCGGCCGAATAGCCCTTCTCCTACTGCATTAGCTTTTGGGGACCACCCTATTACACAACCAAAGCAGTTATCTTTTAAAATTATTCAGACTGATCTCACAATGCTGAAATTAGCTGCACTAGAAAGTAATAAAAACCAGGACCTGGAAAAGAAAGAAGGTCGTATAGATGATTTGCTCAGGCTTGAATGAAGACTGCTCGTATTCACCATGCTCCATTCTCCATTGATTTTTGAGTCCTTCCAAAGACTTTTTGGTATACTATGACTCACAGCAATGTGGCAATACCAGAAGAATGTTAATATAAGCTTCAAGGAGAAAGTTTGACGTCATTAAAAGAACTGCAATTCCCCCCCCCCCCAAAAGCAGTATATTCCAAAGTTATATAACCATGCCGGATTATACCAAAAATGCAGGGCTGGTTTGGTATTAGGAAAATTATAAACATCATTGACAATATTAGTAAGAGAAACAACAATTCATATGAAGGAAAACATCTTTTGAAAAAAATACAATACCCTTTCATAATAAAACCATTAGGAAGCACAGGAATAAATGGAACTTTCCTTAAGAATTTAAGTAGTATTTATCTAAAACCAAGAGCTGTTATTATTTGTAGTGGGGATAAACTAGAAAAACCTTTCCATTACTATCAGGCATGAAGCAGTGTAGCCCCAATGTAATATTCACAGCACTGATGATGACTGTGAATATGCTGGCATTAGTCTTAATCACAAAATATAACAGACTCTCCATTTAGAAGACAGAAGCAAAACATTTATCCAGACACCAGGAAATCGAATCCATCATAATAAGAAATTAATACACCATAGCACAGCAGGGAGCCACAACATCCTTTAGCCTTTCCATAAACAAACTTATAAGCCTAGCTATCTCCTGGGTCCATCCTCTCTTCCCTCCAGCTTTGACTCCCAGCTTCCTGTGGACTTTGCTCTACCCTTCAGCAAACTCCTCCCACCGTAGGCTCTGTGTGATTAAATTCGATCTATTAGGGGTCAGGGAAGACCTTTAGATTCCCATTACCATTACATTTGGTCCCAAGATCTTTCATGTCCCTTATGTAGCAAAAATACATTAACAATATATTTCATTATCCAGGTTAATTGGAATTTAGGGGTAACTGGTGTCAATAGAACTTTGCAATAATATAACAGGGATAGCAGAAAATAAGCACATAAAACAATATTAGGGTGGGACTTGGGAACAAGCATCCCATCATTCCCCCCCTTGAACAAATGGGCCTCAGAATCTTGGGGTAAAGAGAGAGGGTCTCTTCTCTATAACTACTTCCTGCTGAAATTGGATGTAGAGTTGTCCCTGCCCCAAAAGGTTCCATTCAAGAGGTCAGTTATTTAGCTGGCATTGGGAGCTTGATTGACATCACCTCCCATTTGAACATCAGTTCTTTAACTAGCATCTGGAGCTCGGTTGATGCCAGGTCCAAGGGCAATACATCACAGTCATGGATAGGGGCGACATCCATTTAAGTGATTATACATCTGCTGGTGGGGGTGGGGGGGGGGTTTACTAAGCCTGCAGGAAATAAATGTGCCTAACAAATTTAATGGACAAAAAGCCAAAAAGAAACAAATACAGGGTCAGTTGTGCTTCTGGAGTCCATGAACCCACTATCGTAGCTAGTGGGTTCATTCATGGTAGAATATATGAGTTAAGGGTATGATTTGGTAATCATAATTTGTTAATCATCTTCTCCAGAATAAACAATAGTTAGAGTATTATCTTTCTCATGTGCTATAATTTCTGCAGCCTTTGGAACATTGTCTGGCTTCTGCTTTACTCATACTTTAGCTCCCAATTTTTTTGTATCAATAGAACCAAACCCTTCAGTTCCTCTGATAGTTATTTCGGAAGGAGGGTTAGTTTTCACAGGGGGTATTGTTTCACAAGGAGTAATCATCACTTGAACTCTTCTATAATTTTTTTATTTTTTTTGCTTTCGGAGGGCAATTGGGGTTAAGTGACTTGCCCAAGGTCACAGGCTAGTTTTGTATTAAGTGTCTGAGGCCGGATTTGAACTCAGGTCCTCCTGACTTCAAGGCTGGTGCTCTATTCACTGCGCCACCTAGCTGCTCCTCTATCATTTTTACAAAACTGTATAGGTTCTTCACCCAAATTTTGGAATGTTACAGGAATTGATACTTAGGACATATTATTCTAGCCAATACATATATTCCTGGAGCTACTAACCGTGATTTAGGTAATATCTGCCCCAAGTGATTTTTAGGGATTCTCATACATATTCCAGTAGAGATTTTTCTTATTTTTTTTCTATACAACCCAAAGTCCTCTAAACAATGTTAATCATATTCTGCAGAACCAGGTGTTCCTGGATTCGGTGCAGGGGCATCTTGCTTCACAGTCTAATACTCAATATTTGGGATCTTATGTGTTTGCTGTTTTCTAATTTGCAGATTTGGGATCATCATTCTGGCTAGAGGTATACTTCTTCCCAATGGTCTGTTATTCAAATTATGTAAAGCAGTGAACAAATTATCCTTTCAATGTTGATACAAATATTAGAACTTAACTTCCTTAACTGTTCTTTCAGTAAGCCATTCATTCTTTCAGTTAACCTAGATGCTTGTGCATAATATGGAATATGATATATCCATTCTATATTGTTTAATATACAATATCTCTTCATTTCATTACCTTCGAAATGTGACCCATTGTCACTTTGAATCTGCATTGGGGTTCCGTAATATAGACTTATGAGATCTACATTCTTATACGGACAAGCCACTAGTACACCTGAATAGGTGTCAACACAAGTACATATAAATCTGCATCCTTTATCTTGTGGTAAAGGACCAATATAATCTACTTGCCAAATTTAGGCTGGGACTTTTCCCCTTGCTATCTCTCTAGTTACTACCTGAGGAACAGTTCGTTACTTTTCCAATTGACATATATGACATATCTCTATTTGTTTTAACAATGAATATGAGATACTATACCTTGATCTTGTGCTCACCACTGTGTGGCTTGGACACCTGAATGGCTGGTCGTTTGATGGACCCATTTTACTAGTACCCATCATCAGTTGGTGTTATAGAGTAGGGAGAATATATTGAATAACAGTCTTTGCCATTTGATCAGCTTGTGCATTATACTCATGCTCTGGTGTTGTGAGGGCCAAGTGAGCATCTATATGAAAAACTGACAAATTAGTAACCAAAGACATGCCTCATATATCTTCCCATAATTCTTTGCCCCAGACTTGTTTACCATAAATTTCCCAATTTTGATTTTTCCACATGGGCATCCATGTAGCTAATCCATTAACTCTACTACCCATGAATCAGTAAATTTATGACACTATCCTCCTTGTTCTGTTTTAATGACTTGTTGTACTGCCACAAGTTCAGCATATTGACTACTTCCCCCTGTCCCAGTATTTTCTTCAGTCTGAGTCTCCTTGAAGGTGTGACAAACTTGGATACAATGGTTCAGGAAGGGGCAGTTCTTCTCTATTCCATCTAACATCAAGCCTCTTTTCTCAATACATTTTGTGTAGTTTATTAGTTGGAATACTATCAGTTCTTCCAAAATCTACCCCTGCTCTCAATAGAACAGTAAACAATTCTTTTCTTGTCAGTCTATTCTGACTTTGAATCTGCTGGCTATTTGCTCTTTTTTCTTGAGGAAATTTATCTTTTTCCCATTCCCCAAAGTCATTTAGCTGTGAAATCTTATTCAGCACCTCTGAAAGAGGGTTCCCTATTTCACCAATTAGTAGAGTCAGGGGGGCGGAGCCAAGATGGCGGAAAGGAAGCAGTAACCTCGCTGAGCTCCTCGGTCACTAAGTCTCAAAGGGTGAATCTCAGCGGATTCCTGAGTGACAGAGCCCACTGAAAGACAGAGTGTGGCAGAGTCCAGCCCAGGAGGTTGCCCAGTGTGTCCGGACTGGTCGAGCGCAGAGCGCGTGGTGTCTGCACAGCTCAGACCTAAGAGCAGACAAGCAGACTACACCAGAGAGAGCAAAAGCCCCAGCCTGCAGACTTACGGAGGACGAATCACAGTCATCTCGCAGAGGGAACGGATCATTGGAGCCAGGTAGGAGAGTCGGGCCCCCAGTGGAGAGAGTGGGTTCTCAGGCTGCATTCAGCCCCCAGCCTGGAAGTTTAGAAACTGCCTGCCTGTATAATACAGGGGCTGGAATGGCAAAGTAAATTCTAGCTGCTCTGATCCTCCCATCCCTCCTTCATGAAGCAGAACACCCAAAGATAAGTCTCCCACCCAGATTGAAATCCCAAGTTAATGGAAATAGCCCCAGGCTTGAGAGTCTCTAAGAAGGGGTGTAACTGAGACAGCCAGGAGTCTGAAGAGAAGAGAGGGTGGGGTCCCAACAAGCCTCACCTCTCCTTACCAACAAAAGCCTACTTATAGCCCAGGGGTATAGAGGCAGAAATCTGAAGTGGTCAGACACACCCATACCTACTCATCTACATCCCTCATTGACTTCCCTGACTTAGCCATAAACTAGACACCCAGAGGTATTCAAAGTCAAGGATCAGGCCCTAAACTCATAGCCTGAGAAACTAAGAAACAGGAAGTCACAATGGGAAGAAAAGAAGCTGAGAAGGAGAAGGGGAAGGCAAAAAAGTCTATTCGAGCATACTATGCAGGTCAAGAACAACAAAACACACAGGAAAATATAGACTCTCTGCCCACACCAGAGACCACAGAAGGAAACATGATCTGGTCTCAAGCCCAAATAACATTCCTGGAGGAGCTTAAGAAAAATTTTAAAGACCAAATCAGGGAGGCAGTGACCAACTTGGAAAAAGAAAATACCTCCCTAAAAAAGGAACTTCAAAAACTAACTGAAGACCATAATTCACTAAAAATTAGATACAATCAAGCTGAAACTATGATGCAGCAGGAGTCAATAAAAAAAAACAAAACAATCGAAAAATTGCAAGAAAATGTAAAATATCTCACTGGAAAAATAACTGACCTAGAGAACAGATCCAGGAGAGACAACTTAAGAATTATTGGTCTACCAGAAAGTCATGATGAAAAAAGCAGTCTAGACAACATCCTCCAAGAGATTGTCAAAGAAAACTGTCCTGAGGTCCTTGAATCAGAAGATAAAATAGCTATCGACAGAATTCACCGGACTCCTCCTGAGAGAGATCCCAAACTGAAAACTCCAAGAAATATAGTAGCCAAATTCCAAAATTACAAGATTAAAGAAAAAATTCTACAAGCAGCCAAAAAGAAACAATTCAAATATTGAGGAACTACAGTTAGGATCACACAGGACCTAGCAGCTTCTACATTAAAAGAGAGGAGGGACTGGAATTTGATATTTCGTAGGGCAAGAGAGCTAGGACTACAACCAAGGATTAACTACCCAGCAAAACTGAGCATAATCTTTCAGGCAAGGAGATGGACGTTTAATGAAGTAAGGGACTTCCAGACTTTCCTAATGAAAAAGCCAGAGCTCAATGGAAAATTTGATCTCCAATTACAAGACTCCAGAAGGACATAAAAAGGTAAACAAGGGTAACATAGACTCACACATGCAGAAGTGCACACACCCACACCCACAAACACATGCTCATTACCTGGGATGCAACAAGAGCAAAATGTTCACATCCCTATATGTGGAGCTGATAACTGTCAATATTCGAAATCTTTATGAATATCAGGACCTGAAAAAGGGTTATACTTAGAGGGTGTGGGTATGAATGCACTAACATGGAGTCTAAAAAAAAAAAAAGACTATTAAGGGGATCAAAGGTACTGTAATGGGAAAAAGGAAAGAAAGGATGAACTAGGAAAAGGTAAAATATGCCATCTGAAGAGGCATCAAAACACACTATAGAAGAGGGGAAAGAAAGAGGGAGAGGAACATCATTTAAACACTATTCTCACTGGTTCTGGTTCAAAGAAGGATCAGATTAATCAGTGAAGTTTAAGATTCTAACGTGAATAGACACATAAATTCATTAAATAGAGGAAAAGGAGGGAGGGAGAAGAGCACTGTTTGAAATTTACTCTCATTGGTTTGGAATCAAACAGGGAGTAATTTACTCTGATAAGTATAAAAATTTATTGTGTCCTATAGATAGTGGGAGGGTAAGGGGGGGGTGAAAAGGAGGAGACTAAAGGGAGGGATTAGAAGGGAGGGAAATAGTAGTAAGGGGAGAGGGTAGGTTTAGTAGAGTCAGAATTAGGTTCTTATAAGCAGGAGGAGCTGTCTTTGCTATGATATTTCTATGAGGAACTGCTAAGGGGGATATTGTGATATACATTTGCATCTCTGACCATAAGAGTAGTTTTATTTTTTTTAAATTAATTTATTTACTTTTGGTTTACAACATTCAGTTCCATAGTCCCTTGAGTTTCAAATTTTCTCCCCCTCTTCCCCATGGTGGCATGCAGTCAAATATAGGATCTTCAAATACCTTCACATTAAACATTAGTCAAGTTGCAAAGAAGGATTATAATCAATGGAGTGAACAGTGAGAAAGAAGAAACAAAACGAAACAAAAAAAGAGCAAGTAGTTTACTTCAATTTGCATTCAGACCTGTAGTTCTTTCTCTGGATGAGGGTATCCCTTTCCATAAGGAGTCTTTTGCATTGTTGAGAGGAGCCCAGTCTATCCAAGTTAGTCATCATATATAACTTGCGTCTGTAATTGTGTACAGAGTTCTCCTGGTTCTGCTCTTCTCACTCACCATCAGTTATGTAAGTCTCTTCAGGTTATTATGAAGTCTGTCTGCCCTCATTTCTTATAGCACAATAGTATTCCATTACATTCTACAACTTGTTCAGCCATTCCCCATTTGATGGGCATCCCCTTGATTTCTAGTTCTTTGCTGACACAAGAGCTGCTATAAATATTTTTGTACAAATGGTTCCCTTTCCCGCTTCTGTGATCTCTTTGGAATACAGCCCTAGAAGTGGTATTGCTAGGTCAAAGGGTATGCACTTATTTATAGCTCGTGATAGCAGTTTTCAATACCTTCTCCTTTAACTTTCTCATACAGTTTCTAAGTAAGTACCAGGGTCTCTCTCCACTAGGCCATATAAAATCAGTAGGATACATTTTATGGCATCCATTGGCAGCTAAAGCCAACAGATTGGGTTTTACCTCCTTGCATGTGGTAATCTCTAAAAGCTTGGTGTATGAAAGGATTCTAATACTTATAAATTTCAAATAGTCCATGCTATCTACCCTTACTCCTTCAGCCCCTTTATCACTGATTCCTACCATCCAAGATACTAAGGATTCTCCCATCCTTTGAGTGAATCTGCTTAATATTTCAGCCTCCTCTTGCTGAGTGAAATATTGGTTATCTCCTTGAACTCTGTTTGGCCCCTGTGGTTCTCTTGCTTTCTTCTTAGTATGGGGTGAACTTCTGCCATCATAAAGCCTCCTCATGCAACTTTGTTTCATTTTCCTCCCACACATTCTCTTGGAAGCTGTCATCATGGCAACTAAGTTCAGCCTCTGCCAAAGCTACATTGATCCTTCTTCTAAATTAATAGGTTTTTCTTCTACCATATGAGGATTCCCCCTCCCCAGCTTACTCTTCTGAAGGAGAACCCAAATGCTGTGGCACAGAAAGTTTGCCATACAAATCAGCTAACTTCTCCATCTGAGTTTTCTCTTCCAGCAGTCAGTCTCTGCTTTTACACATAATACGGTAACTTGTTAATAAAACTCAGCCTCTTCTACACCCTGCCTCCAGTTCTTTCCTTGATTTTATTGGTATTCCTTGTAAACATTTTTAAATCTCTAGGTTTTCCTTTCTATAGCCTCAGTTCCCAGTTTTCACAGAGCCCTGTACTTTTAGCCTATTCACTTGCTAGGAGGAAATAAGGTAAATCCTCCCAACCTGGGATGTGCATTTCTTCCTCTAAAGTCCTTCTGCCTCCAAATAGAGCACCAATATTTCATGATCCCATCCTTGTCACCAAATGTAGCTTCAACATAATATTCACAGCACTGATGGTGGCTACAAATATGGCTGGTGACATAGTTCTCAATCACAAAATAGAACAGACTCTCCATGTAGAAGACAGAAGCAAAACATTTATTCAAATAACAAAAAACCAAATCCAAACATCAGGAAATGGAATCCATCATAGTAACAAAGAAACTAATAGTCCATTGCACAGCAGGGAGCCACACCATCCTTTAGCCTTCAGATATTCAAAAGCCTAGCTGTCAACAGCAGGGGACAACTGACTCAACCCTATCTGTCTCTTTGGCTGCATCCTCTACTCCCTCCAGCTCTAACTGCTCTGACTCCCAGCTTCCTGTGATCTCTGCCCCTCCCCCCCTTCTGCAAAATCCTCCTACCACAGAATCCATGTGATTACATTCGACCTCTTAGGGGTCAGGGAAGACCTTCAAATTCCCTTAGGCCTGTTAAGGGGCAGGGAAGATCTTCAAATTACCATTACCATTAAAAGCAGGAATGTCCATTATCATTATTACTCTTCAGTATTATACTAGAAATGTTAACTCTAGTGGTAAGAAAAAAATTGGAGGAATAAGCATAGACAATGAGAAAACAAAATTATCAGTTTTGCAGATGATATGTTGGTTTACTTAGAGAAACCTAGGGAGTCAACTAAAAAACAAATTGAAATAACAACTTGCAAGATATAAAATAAACCCATACAAATAATCAGTAATTCTGCATATTACCAACAAAACTCAGTGGAAAGTAATAGAAAGAGAAATTCTAATTAAAATAACTATAGACAGTGTAAAATACCTGGGAATATACTTGCCAAGACGTACAAAAACTGTATGAACACAATTACAGAACACTAAACACAAATGAAGATTGATTTAAATAATTAGAGGAATATTAGTTGTTCCCGAGTATGTTGAGTGAATATAATAAAAATGATAATACTAATATTAATGTAGCTATTCAGTACTATTCCAATAAAATAAGTAATTACCTTATAAATCTGGGGGAAAATAATAAAATTCATCTGGAAGAACAAAAAGTCACTATCAAGAAAGTCAATGAAAAAAAGTGAGAGAAAAGAGATACTCCCAATACTAGATCTTAGACTACACTACCAAGTGGTAATCCTTAAAACAAATTTGATACTGATTAAGAAATGGAGAGTTTGATTAGTAGAACAGAGTAGGTATGAAATATATGGTAGCAATGAGTGCAGAAACTGAATGTTTGATAAACCCTCCTGAATCTATGCTATTAATTCAGGAACCCAATATTTGACAAAAACTGTTGGGAAATTGGAAAGCAGTCTGGCAGAAACTAGACATACCCCTTGTTTACACCTCATACCGAGACCAGCTCAAAATGGGTACGTGATTGAGACATAAAAAGTGATGTTATGAACAAATTAATAGGGCATGGAAGAAATTACCTATTATATCTATGGATAGGGGAAGGAGTCCTGATCATTAAGAAAGAGGTTCACAGGAGGTAAATGTAGAATTTTAATTACATAAATTTAAAAAGTTTTTGCACAAACCAAAACATCTAAAGTAAGAAGAAAATCAGAAAGCTGGGGCAAAAATCTTCAGCAAGTTTCTCAGATAAAGATCTCATATATAGGGAACTGAGTCCAAACTACTTGAAAAGAACCATTCCTCAGTGGATATATGGTCAAAGATATGAATAGCCAGTTTGCAAAGAAAGAAGTGACATAAAAAAAATAATCATGAAAAATGCTAATAATTTTAGAAATGCAATTGACTAGTTCAGCCATTCTTGAAATCAATTTGGAATCATACCCCCAAAGTTTTTTTTTAAACTGCATATCTTTTGAGCAATACTTCTACTAGGTTTATACCCCAAAGAGATCGAAGAAAGAGAAAAAGATGCACATGTACAAAAAGTATTTAGCAGCTCTTCTTGTGGTAGCAAAGAATTGGTAAATGGGGGACTGTCCATCTATTGAGGAATGGCTAAACAAGTTATGTTGTATGACTGTGGTAGAATAATATTGCCTAGTAAGAAATAATGAAAGATTTGGTTTTAGAAAAAACCTGGAAAGAACTGTATGAACTGAAGGAAGGTTAAGTGAGCAGAACCAGGAGAAAAATCTACAGAGTAACAGCAATATTGTAAAGACAATCAACTTTGAAAAACTTTGTAACTGATCGACACAATGCCCTGCAAATGTTCAAAGGGAGTTATGATGTAACATGCTAATTCTCTCCAAATAGAGAACTTGATTGAGAGTGTACATTGAAGCATATTTTTTCTTTTTTCCTGCATTTTTTTTAACATGGCTAATGCAGAAATTTGTTTTGTATAACTATACATTTATATTTATGATATGTGTCTGTATATGTATATATGTGTACACACATTTGTATATACATATTTATCTGTCTTTCTGTCTTTTTCTAGGGGTGGAGTTAAGGGAAGGGAGAAAATTTGGAACTAAAAAGAATAAAAACTACTTTTTAAAAAAATACAGGGAATTCAGTTAGGAATGAGACATAATAAGTCAATCATAAATTAGTTTTTATTTTGTTCTGTATCAGTGAACTGGAAAGAAAAAAAATTTAGTAACTAATGGTGATCAGAAAACAAAAACTAGGTATCTTAGCACAGGTTGAGTTACTTCAGAAAACAGAGGAATGGGATTAATGAAATGAAAGAGAAAAAATTCTCTTTTGTAGAAAGTACATTTGATTACTACCTTCTTGTCATCCTTTAATATCTCTGAACTATACCTCTAGTTCTGTGACAGACCATTTTCTAAATTGCCTTTAATTTTATAATGCCATTCTTCTTTCAGCTGCATGGAAATATTTGTAACCTTAGCCCGACAGTATGCTAATCCGCAAACTTACGTGTATGTAAGAGACAGTAACTTCAGCAAAGTTGCAGACTACCGAATACATATCATGAGTGTAGCTAGTGAAAGAAGAGAAGCAGTGGCTGGGGAAATCTTTGTGTGAAATATTCCTGCTGAGAGTTTGGTGTCTAAGGTATATAGATAACTGGCAGAAACAGTAAGGCCTGACACCTGTCACCAATATGTAATTGGTAAAAAATGTGAAAGGCAGTCTTGAAAAGAAGAATTATAAACTGTTAACTATATGAAGGAATGGACCAAATTATTGCCAATAAGGAGAAATGCACATTAAAACATTCCTAAGATTTCACATCATACCAAGAAAACTGACAAAGATTACAAATGATGAGAGTAGTTGAAGGGGTTATGGAAAGAAAGGTATGCAATATGTGATTGAGCTGTGAATTATTCCAACCATTCTAGAAAGCAGTTTGGAATTATGTAAATAAAATGAGTAAAATGCCTGTGTCCTTGTACTTAAAGATAACCTTTCTAAGCATAGATACCTAAGAGTTCAATGATAAAAGGAAAGTTACTATGTAAGTTAAAATTTATAGTATTGCTGTTATTTGTTGACAAAGACCTGGAAACAAAGTAGATACCCATTGTTTATGAAATGGTTAGACAAATTCTAGTCTTATGAATGGAAAGGAATATTATCATGCTAGAAGAAATGATGAGTAGGATGGCTACAGAAAAGTCTGTAACAGTATTCTATGAAATTATTTAAAGTGAAGCAAAACAATGTAGACAGAATATTTTTTAATGGAATGACTAACAAAATATTTGAAACCATGCTGTGAAATTATATTAGCCTTTTAAAATCCCTGCTTTATTTCTTTCAGGAATTATAGTAGAACTTGTAGCAAATCAGTGATTTTCTTTGAAATTTTATTTGTAGGTGATGTGGAGTTAATTTTCCTTTTGTTGGGTTTGTATGTTGAGTGTCATCGTTTGGACAGTAAGTGTGCTTCATCTATTTTTTTTCCTTGTGTGGATTTTTAAATCAAACTTTTGAGTCTTTGTGAGTTTCCTTTAAGACACTAGCAGTTTGTGTCTTGATGGCAGTCATCACTATATCACAAACAAGAGCATCTAGCAAACAACATCATTTACATGGAATCCTTTTGTGTCTATTCTGCTAAATGTTCTTCATGATAGTGGTAAAAACGTTTAGTAAGTCTACATCTTATATTGACTCATACCAAGTTGTAATTATCAAATTTGCATAATTCAAAGGACTGCAATTTACTTCAGTTGTCATAAATGTCATTATATATCTAGCAAGTAGTCTGATTTTTTTCTTTTAATTTGTTCCTATATTAATTCTGTGGGGTTTTGTACTTACTGTGTACTGTTTTTTTCAACCATGTAATATTTTTGCTGATACTTATCTAATATTTTAGTATTTCTTTGTCATAGTATTTCTCTCAGGACTATGTTAGAAATTAGTACAATTTAATTCAAGAAAAACTTATTGAATGTCTATAATGTAGTATGAACTTATTTAAAATTTGTGTTGGTTCTGTAGACAAGCACAAAATGTTCTAAATAAGTTGGGGAGTGAATGACTAGACTGAATATTTTGTTAGGTGTGGTAAAGATACAAAATCATATAGAATTAATTCCTGTTTACAAATTATTTAAATTTTAAAGGGAAAAATTTACACAGTATAAGACAACATTTATTTAGCTTGGCTTCAAATTAGGCATCGTTGAGGGTGATGCAAGTAAAATTTTAGTTTGGTAAATTTTTTTGGGAAGCAATATGAAATAAAGGATGTCAAACCCTTTAGCTGTGTCTTATTATTTGTCAGTATCCTTTGCATAGCCTTATTTTTAAAAGTACTGAATTTCAGTTGCTTTGTGATATTAGACTTTCCAAAAGCACATTAGAAATAATCTAGTGAGGCTCTAGTCTGTGCCCAGAGAAAAGCATGTCCTCTCTTTTATGAAAACCATGCAACTTATATTTAACTTGAAATTCTCATGTAATTGTATAGTCAGTGTAGTTTGATGCAAATAGCACCAGACCTGGAGCCAGGATACCTGGGTTTTACTCCTGGTTCTGCTACAAGCTCTTATGTGTGATTTTGGACAAATTAACTTCTTAGGACCTTAGTTTATTCATTTAAAATAAAGAGGATTGGACCAGATGATTTCCAAAGACCCTTCCAACTCCAAAATTTCCAAGATCCCAAATTGAGGAAATTGTTAAAATTCTCTGTTTTAGGGACAGCGAGATGGTGCAGTGAATAGAGCACTGGCCCTGGAGTCAGGAGAACCTGAGTTCAAATGTGGCCTCAGACACTTAACACTAGCCCTGTGACTTTGGGCAAGTCACTTGATCCCAATTGTCCTGCCTTGCCCCTCAAAAAAAAAAAAAAACCCAACAAATAAAATTCTCTGTTTTTATAGAATTATAAACTGTTTAGAAATATTACTTCCTTAATGAATAGAGTATTGAAAATCAAACAAGACAGTGCCTAATTATTATATTTTGGGAAACAGTAATGAAATAAAGCAGATCACTAAAGTTTTATACAAATATACTTTATGTGGCAAATGTCACTGGGTCAGACAGAAGATAAAATAAGCTGTGGGTTGGGACATCCCATTTTCTACATGCATAAGAAATATTTCCACATTCATATTAGATACTGAAACAAATTTACAAGAAAGTATTGTAATGGATTCTTCTTTCCCAGGTTCTCAGAGAATCAGGGCCAACCAGCATAATTGAGCTGACTTACTCAGATTAATTTAATGAACAAACCTCTAGGTGGTGCAGTGGGTAAAGGACTTGATTTGGATTCAGAAAGACCTGAATTCAAAGGCGTATTTAGACACTTTATAACTTTGTGACTCTGAACAGGTCACTTAGCTTCTCTCAGTTTCCTCATCTGTAAAATGAGTATAATAATAGCACCCATTTCCCAGAGTTGTGAGGATTAAATGAGATAACATGTGAAGTGTTTTGCAAACCTTAAAGCACTATGTAAATGCTACAAATTAGAGCAGCTAGATAGCACAGTGGATAGACCACCTAGTCTGGAGTCTGGAAGACTGAGCTTTCTGAGTTCAAATCTGACCTTAGACACTTACTAGCAATGTGACTCTGGGCAAGTCACTTAACCTGGGTTTGCCTAAGTTTCCTCATCTATAAAATGAACTGGAGAAGGAAATGGCAAACTATACTTCAGTATCTTTGTCAAGAAAACCCCAAACGGGGATATGAAGAGTCAGGCATGAATAAAATGACTGAACAACAATTATTATTATTATTATTATGTTTACTAATAATTATCAATGATTTTGTTACTGTGGATACCTTGTTCATTTTTGTAGGTTGTTAATCCTTTATATCTTAATAGCCAAAAGTTAATGAATGTTCTTTTTTACAAACTTCATTTCTTGGTGGCCAGTCTTCTAGTTGATGAACCTCCCTGAATTTAATTAATTAGGTTGATTCTAGTCCTTCCTGCAGGGCTGCTGGGCTGTCCTCAGCGGGAGGTTAGCTTCTCTGTGTCGTTCTGTGGGTGCTGGGGCTCCATAAGTTGTTCAGAGTCTCTGGGGGGAGAGTGGCTTGGTCTCACTGTTTCTACTCTGCCATCTTGGCTCCGCCCCCCAATTAGGTTGAATCTAAAATGACAGACACAAAGCCCTACAGAGCTTTTACTGTTAATGGAAGTATGTACATTTGCACACCTATAACTAGGAATAGACAGGAATGATTTCAATTATAATATACGGTATCTGATGTAAGAAATTTTTAACACTTTATTTGCATTGTTTTTATTGTGTTTGCCTTAGTGAAAGCAGTGTGGTACAGTTGGAATAAAAAAAAAATCCCACTATCCTTTAGATATTGTTGCTTGTATATCTTTTCTCAAAAAGGGGGGATTTATGTCCACTAATTTTATGTACCGTAGTATTGAAATGAAATGGGATAAGATAAAATAACTCATTGAGCTATATAATGGACCTGAAAGCTTTTCACATCTTTGAAAAATTTGTAATATGCCATATGTCTTCCTTTTGCTGTAGTCTCTTATTTGACAAGATTTCGCATTGAATTTAAAAGATTTTGACATATTCTTTAATTCATTATGAAACTGCACTTTTATCATATTGAATATTAAGCCTTCCTTTGACCAAGTCTAGCCTTGATTATAGCTCACAAGTTTGTTTTTTGTTGTTTTTTTTTTTAGTTCTGAACTTAACAAGCACCAAACAAAAAG
Source organism: Gymnobelideus leadbeateri (assembly GCA_011680675.1). NCBI lineage: Eukaryota > Metazoa > Chordata > Mammalia > Diprotodontia > Petauridae > Gymnobelideus > Gymnobelideus leadbeateri. Next base: position 223,997 of record WOXC01005848.1, on the reverse strand, counting down.
AATACTTAAATATACACAGAAGAGCAGAAAGTTGTACACGAAACATTAATTTGCATTATGTATAGCTTGCTTTTCTTTTCAAATATAAAATTCAACATGTCACCTTCAAAGCTGTCCTGCTTGTCTATGATTCCTTCTGGCTTGCCTTCTGTTCTTTAATGTTCATTTATAAAACCTTTTTTTTTTTTTTTTTGGCAACCATGTCCCTAGCTCCTGTGTCTTTTATACAACCCCTCCTCCCAAGTTGAGGGGAGAAAAAAACCCTTTGCAAAAATAAGCATAGGTTATTTTTACAGTATTTTTTATTGTATAAATTATTTTCTGGCACTTCACCTTCATCAGAATATACAAGTGTCCCTAGATTGCCCAGAAGCCATACCTTTCATCATTTCTTATGACTAATGTTCCATTACGTTTATATAATGTGATTTGTTCAGTTATTCCTTATTTTATCAACATTTTCTTCCCATTTTTTTTCTGTAACAAAGAGCTGCTATGAATATTGTTGTACATATGGGTCCTTTTTCTTCTTTCTTTGATCTCTTTGGGATATAGCCCCAGCAATACTACCTCTAGTGATGGGGTATGCACATTTTAGGGCATTTTGGTCATAGTTCCAAATAATAAACATTTGTTAAGCTCCTACTATTTCCCAGGTATCGTGCTAAGCAATGGGGTTACAAAAAGAGACATGAGACTGTCCTGTCCTCAGGGAGTTTATTGGGCCAGTAATTCACAAGTCTACCCACACTGCACTAGTGGTGAAGGCATTTTGCCACAATACATTTAAGAATTTTCATTTTTCTTTTTTTTTTTTTGTTATCTTTGACAGTCTGTTGACTGCGAGGTAGAATTATAGAGTTGTTTTAATTTGCGTTTCTCTAATTATTACTGATTTGGAATATTTTTTCAAATGCTTATTGATTTTATTTCTTGATTTTTAAATTTAAAAAAACTTTTTTTCTTCCAACAAATGCTTTATTAACTTCTGGTTTACACCATTCATTTCTGCCAGATTTTGAGTTACAGTTTTTCCCCATTTTTCCCTTAGCCACCACCCCAGAATAGCAGTCCCACAAGATATCCCCTTATCCAGTCTGCTCTCTCCCATATCTTCTCCCATATCCCCTTTGACTTTTCCATTAGGGCAAGGTGAATCTCTGTGCCCCCATGCCTGCACATCTTATCTCCCAATTACATGTAAAATAGTATTGATAATAGTATTTCTATATATTTGAAACATTTAATTTTAAAACTTCAAATTCCAGATCCATTCCCTTTCTGCCTTGTCACCCACTCCCTCTAGGAAGATAAGCAATTCAGTATGTGTTGTACATGTATAGCTATACAATACATTACCATAGTAGGTATATTGTAAAAGACTGCTAGTATTTCCCTCCCACCCATCCCACCCCCCCCACCTGGTCCATTCCCTACTTTGATCCTGTCCCTCTTCAAAAGTGAGTACCTCCAACCTCCCCTCCCCTGAGAATGCCCTCCCTTCCATCATCCCCCTTCCCCCTACTCTCCTGCAGGATGAGATATCCCATTTAGTATGTATGTCATTCTCTCCCTGAGCCAAATTCAATGAGAATATGGTTTTGCCTTTTTGCCTTCCTGTTCTTCCCCTCCCCTGCAGCTACTTCCCCTTGCCTCTTCTACATGAGATAATTTAGCCTACCCTGTCTCTCCCCATCTCCTCTTGCCACATTCCTTTCTCACCTCTTAACTTCACCCCTTCAGTATCATCCCTTCCCACCAAATTCAACCTGTGCCCTCTATCCATGTATACCTGTAAACATATATATACCCATTCACATGTGTATTCATATGCCCATATGCCCTTCTTCAAATATTTTCATACTGAGAAAGGTTTCATCAGTTACAGTTATTGTTTTTCCATGTAGGAATGTAAATAGTTCAAGTTTGGTAAGTTTTCCTTTTGATTTCTTTTCCCTGATTACCTTCTCAAGCATCTCTTGCTTCTTGTGTCTGAATGTCAGATTTTCTATTCAACTCTGTTTTTTTCCTCAAGAATGCTTGGAAGTCCTCTATTCCACTGAATGACCATATTTTCCCCTGAAACAAAATACTCAGTTTTGCTGGGTATGTGATTCTTGGTTTTAATTTCAGATCCTGTACCCTGTGGAATATCATATTCCATGCCCTTCAATCCCTCAGTGTAGAAGCTGCCAGGTCCTGTGCTATTCTGATTGTGTTTCCACAATATTGAAATTGTTTCTTCCTGGCTGCTTGGAGTATTTTCTCCTTGATCTGGGGATTCTGGAACCTGGCTATAATATTCCTGGGAATTTTCTTTTTGGGATCTTTTTCAGGAGGTGATCTGTGGATTCTTTCAACCTCTATTTTGCCCTCTGGATCTAAAACATCAGGGCAGTTTTCTTTGAGAATTTCTTGAAGGGTGATTTCTAGGTTCTTTCTTTGGCTTTCAGGTAGTCCAATAATTTTTAAATTGTCTCTCCTGGATCTATTTTCCAGGTCAGTGGTTTTTCCCATGAGATATTTCACATTGCCTTTTATTCTTTCATTTGTTTGGATCTGTTTAACAGCATCTTGATTTCTCTTAAAGTCACTAGCTTCCATTTGTTCCAGTCTAACTCTGAAGGAATGAATCTCCTCAGTGAGCTTTTGAGATTCTTTTTCCACCTGGGAAATTCGGCTTTTTAAGGCATTCTTCTCCTCATTACCCTTTTGAGCCTCCTTTGCCATTTGAGTTAGTCTATTTTTTAAGGTGTTATTTTACTCAGGCTGTTGACTTCTCATTTCTCTTCCCAGTTTTTCTTCCACTTCTCTTATTTGGTGTTTAAAATCCTTCTTAAGGTCCTCTATGGCCTATAATCTGCTCATATTTTCATTTGGGGCTTTTGGTGCAGGAGTTCTGACCTCACAGTCCTCCTCCAGTTCCATGCTTTGATTCTCTTTGCCCCCAAAATAGGAGTCTAATGTTGAATTTTTCTGTTTATTTTGTTTCCTTTGCTTAGGCACGTTGTCACTCAATTGCTTGACTTTTGGGCTTGTTACCACAGTAGGACTCTGCCACCAGACAGGGGAGCTTCCAACCCTAACGTTGGGGTCTTCACAACTTCCGGAGGTATTAGTTGGGTGGCCTCTGTGAAGCCTCCACATGCTCTGGCAAGCTGGATACCCAGACAGCAATCCAGATCCAGGGAGGTTAAAGCAAGAGCGATTAACCCCCAGACTGATTGCTAGATCCCCCTACAATTTGCAGGCCAGGAGCTGAAGCTGCTGCTGAAGCTGCTAAATGGCATCTATGCTGTGTCTCCTCAGCTGCTTCTCACCCCCAGGGCAAGAAGCTTCCCAAAATACTGATTCCAAAGTCCTTAGGGCACTAACCTCTCACTTTGTCCTAGGCATATGTGTTGATAGTTTTGGAATCGCCACAACTGCTGGTGTTCTGGGGTCCCTCCAGCCCTCTGCTGGTTGGGCCACCCTGGGGCTAAAACTGTGACTCAGGCGGGCCTGGGTTTGGCTCCCAGAGCACTGCGCTAGCCGCTCCCTGCAGGGCTGCTGGGCTGTCCTCAGCAGGAGGTTAGCTTCTCTGTGTCGTTCTGTGGGTGCTGGAGCTCCAGAGGTTGTTCAGAGTTCCCCTTTTACATGGTTTGGAAGTGGTATGGACGAGAGTGCCTTGGAAGTGCTATTTCTAGTCTGCCATCTTGGCTCCGCCCCCTTCAGCTAGCTTTTTTTCCGATTGTATTTTTTTATGAACTTTTCATAATCATTTGACCATTTATTTATAAGGGAATGGCTGTTCTTATATATTTTAATAAGTGCCTTATATATGTATTAGATATGAGACTTATCAAAGACATTTCTACAGTTTTCCTCCTCTTTGTTTCTGTTCTAATTTTAATGTCATTAATTTTATTTGTGCAAGAATACTTTAATTTTATGAAATGTAAATTTTTTATTTTATTTTCTTTTATCCCCTCTGTTCCTTGCTTTGTCATGAATTCTTTCCCTATCCATAGCTGTGAAAGATATTTTCTTATTTACTCTTCTGATTTATTTATAATCTGATCATTTTAATACCTAAGCCATACATCCATTGGTGCTTATGTTGGTATGTAAGGTGAAATGATTTACAACCAACGTCATTGACCTAATGTCACATTATTTGACAGTTTTCCAAATTATTTTTGTTGAATTATGTCCCTATTCCAGAAGTTAGGATCTTATATTTATTGAACACTACTTGACTTTGTTCAGTTGCTTCTTTACAATCAGTACCAGATAAGTTGGATAATTAATGCTATTTATGGTATGCTTATATTTGGTACTCCTAGGCCTTCTCTCTCTCTCCCTCTCTCCCTCCCTTCCTTCCTCCCTTTCTTCCTCTTTCCCTCCCTTTCCCTCCCCCATCTTTCTCTCATTTCTCTTGAGATTCATAACATTTTCCTCCAGATACATTTTATTACTTTTTCTGTCTTTTTAAAGTGATGACCTGTTGCCAATTTGGTTGGTAAAGCACTGAATAATCTAATTAATTAAGTAACATTGGTAGTTTTTATTATATTGGCATATTCTCCCCATGAGCAGTTAATGTTTTACCAGTTATCTAGGTCTGTATTTCTGTAAAGGATGTTGTGTAGTTGTATTCCTATAGTTTTTATGTGTCTTGGTAGATAGATTCCCCAGTACTTTATACATTCTGGAGTTATTTTAAATTCAGTTTCTCTTTCTAATTATTACTGCTAGGTTTCGTTGGTAATATAGAAATAATTTGCACAGATTTATTTTATATCCTGTGGTGTTGCCAAAATTGTTTTGAATTAATTTTAATTTTTTTAGTTTACTCTTTTTTTGTTCTTTAAACTCTCACATTTATAAAAAGTGAGTTTTACTTCCTGTTTTTCCTTTATGTATTCCCTTGTTTTTTTTCCTTGCACTATGCTAATATTTTTAGCACTGTTTCAAATAATAGTAGTGATAATAGACTTCCTTACTTTACCCCTAACCTTATTAGAAAAGCCTCTAACTTTTTTCTGTTAAATGTAATGTTGGCTTCTGTTTTTAGATAGATATACTTATCATGTTAAAGAAAAGTTAATATATTCCCATGCTTTCTAGTGTGTGGTTTTTTTTTCACAGAAATGAGTGTTTTTATCAAAATTTTTTCAGCATCTGTTTATTTAACCATGTAGTTTTTGATTTGTTATTAATATGGCCTATTATGTTTTTAGTTTCTCTTATTGAACCAATGCTACATTCATGGTTTAATTCAGTATAGTTACAATGTATCATCTTTTCAAATTATTTCTGTTATTAATTTTCTTCAATATTTATTAGAGGTAATGTTCTGTAATTTTCTTTCAGTGCTTTGTCCCCCCTTGATGTAGGTGGAAAGATCCTATTTTAGTATAGAAATTCCTTCTTTTCTTATTTTTGGAAACAGTTTGTATATTAGAATTAATCATTTTTAAAACTAATCATTTAAGTCACTTATAAATCCATCTGGACCTGAGTGTTATTTTTTCTTCCTGTTGTTTGTTTGTTAGTTCATTTATAATTTATTCAGTTTCTTCTTTTCACATTAGGTTATTTCAGTAATTGTAGCACCAATGCAATATTTATAGCGCCCTTGATGACTGTAAATATTCCTGCATAGTGCTCAAGCACAAAATATAAAAGACAGAAGTAAAACATTTATTCAGACACCAGAAAACCAAATACCCAAACCAGTAAGCCTATTCCATCATAGTAGCAAATAAGTTAATAACTATAACAGCACAGAAGGCCACTGCATCCTTTACCCTTTCCACAAACCAAGATTTACTCAGAAGCCTGTCTGCTTGCCTGCTGTCCTCTCTCTCCCACTGTCTAGTTGTTCTGACTCCCAGCTTCCTGTGGGCTCTGCCCCACCCTCAAGCAAATTCCTCCCACCATAGGCTCCATATCATTTACATTCAGCCTATTAGGGGGCTGAATTTCATAGCAGGGAAGGCCTTCAAAATACCTTAGGCTTATTAATGGACAGGGGAGATCTTCAAATTCCCATCACCATTACAGTAACCTGTTTTCTGCTTTATAATATGAGTTTTTTATATTTTTGTAAATTTATCTGTGTCATCCGTGTTATCAGTTTTTCTGATAATTAACTTGTCAGAATAGTTTCTTGTGGTTGTCTTTATTTCATCTTTAAATGTTGTGAATTCTCTTTTTGCATTTCTGATATAAAATATTTGGTTTTCCTCCCCCCCCCCGCCCCGGCCCCATTAGCTTCCTTTATATCTGTTAGTTTTTTTCTTCCAAAAAATGAGCTCCTAATTTTAGTTATTCAGTGTTTTCGTTTTTATTTCAACTTCTTGTCTTTTCTTTGATTTTTCAGAATTTCCATTTTGGTTTTTATTAATTTTTAATTCGTTGATTTTTAGTTGTAATCCTAATTTACCAATCTGCTCGTTTTTATTAATAAATGTGTTTAAAGATATATGCTTTCCCCCAAAGGCTGCCTAATTGCTTCCCCCAGATTTTGATTTATTCTTATTGTCTTTGATTATATTTTCTGTTGTCTCTGTAGTTACTTTTGTTTAATTCTTTGGAAGTAAATTGTCTTCAGTTAATTGTCAGTCCTCTCTTTAAAGGCCCTTTATGAAATGTAATTTCTGTTGTATCCACAAAAAGCTGTTTAGTATTTTAATATATGTGTATTTGTGAAATTTTAATGGCCCAAATTATGATCACTTTTTAAAAATATTCTATACCCTTTCAGAAATTTGCAAATTCCTTTGTGTTCTCATTTAATAATCACCAAAGCTCTATCATATATAACTAGTTTGCTAAAGTTCTATTCAAGTTCTCAACTTTTTTCTTGTTTATGTTTTTGTTAGATTTGTGTAAGATCTGAAAGGGGTACATTGTGTCTCCTCTATTATAATTTTTATTGTCTCTTTTTCCCTCCAGCTTGATTAACTTTTCCTTTAAGTATTTAGATGTTATACCATTTCATACATATGTATTAAGTATTGATGTTGGTTTGTTGTCTGTTGTGACTTTAACCAAATGTGATTTTTCCCTGCTAATCTCGTTTTATCATGCCTGTTTTTACTGTTGCATTATCTGAAATACACTAACAGTTGGCTCGTTAGGAAAGATTTCATGATAAATATGGCACTTGAGCTAATTTTTGAAAAAAAGATTATTGAATGGTAGAAATAAAGCAGAGGTTCATAACAAATATAAGGAATAATTGACACAAAGGCCTGAAGATGGCCTGTAAGGTGCTTTCTATTAGAAATATCAAGAAGACCAATTTGGAAGGGGAGTCATTTATAATAAGGCTAGGTTGTGATTGGGATGTAGACAGCTTTAAATGTCAGACCCAGATATGTGTTTTACTGTTCGGACAACAGACGTTGAAGTTTATTCAATATTATAGGGATAAACATTGTTAGATTTGCAACTTGGGAAAGCATTTGGTACCTGTGTGGAGAATGGATTAGAGAGGAGAGAGTTTAGAGGCAGAGATTCAAGCCAGGAGGCTATTCTAACAGCCCTGGTGAAGATCACCTTAACTAGAATTGTGGCTCTGTGAGAGATGCTGCAGAAGTAGCATTGACAGAACTTGAAAACTTGTTTAATTTGTGTGATGAGTGAGAATGTGGAATTTTGAACCCTGTCTTATGGAAAAATGAGGGTACCCTCAACAGAAAAAGAGAGAATTTGAAGAAGGCCTTTTAGGGGAGGGAAGTGTTAATAATGAATTCATTTTTTGACCTGTTGAGTTTGACATGCCTGTGGGATGTTTAGTTTAAATTATCCGGTAGGTAGTTGGTAGGGTGGAACTGGAGTTAAAGAGAGACTAACCTAGATCTAGTCTACTCATCTGCTTAAGAAGTGATCAAATGAGATAGTATTTGTGAAGCACTTAGCACAGAGTAGGTGCTACAGAAAATGAAACGTTAATTATTTCACCAAATGAGAGAGTAGAGAGACAGAAGAGGGGCTAGGGCAGAGAGCCTTGGAGAATACTCAACTTTAGAAGGCAGGGTATCAGTGATGATCTAGTATAGAAAACTGAAGCGTGGTCACAGAAGGAGGGCAGTGATCGCAATATTGATCTAAGAAAGTGTATCCAATTGGAGATGGCAGTCAGTAGTGTCACAGGCTACAGACATCAAGATGGATGAAGATTGAGAAAAAAACCACTAGATTTGGCAATTAAACTAGCTTGGTAATTTTGAAGAGAGTAGTTTTGTTTGAGTAATGAGGTAGAAAGATGTATTGCTAAAGGTTGAGAAGTGAAATCAGAGGAGTAATTTAATAGAGGGAACATTTTTAAACAATTTAAATTCTTCTTTGGTCCAAGCTATCCTTACCCTACCTCTTTTCTCTCCTGTCTTATGCAGCTTTATTATCTCCCTAAACCTTTATAAACTTGAGAATAAAAATAAATAAAATATGCCCTTGATACTACTAGATCTCATTTTGTTAACTGTGGTAGCCCTATCCTCAAAATGCTCTTAATCCATTTGATATTTTGAATATCTAGATAATTGGTAAGTTGGAAATATGCCACTGATAGAATCTCATATTATTGCCTCTAAATATCAAACACTTTAGTGTGGCTGTTTTATTCAACTCCATTTTAAAGATGGGTTTAGTGAAACAGAGATCTGGAATTAGGGCAAATAATAGATTATTTTATTGTAGAGATGATGGTTTATGTTAGCTGTTCTGATTAGGTAAATGAAAATATGTTTTAAAGAATTCAAAATAAGTTTGTCAGTTAAATGCTTGTATTTATAGTATGTCCATTAATATTCTAGAAAGTAGACTTGCCTTAAAAAATGACATCCGGGGCGGCTAGGTGGCGCAGTGAATAGAGCGCCGGCCCTGGAATCAGAAGGACCTGAGTTCGGAGCCGGCCTCCGACACTTAATCCACACAAACAAAAACCTAGCCGTGTGACCTTGGGCAAGTTACTTAACCCCAATTGCCCTAAAGGGGCGGCTAGGTGGCGCAGTGAGTAGGAGCACCGGCCTCGGAGTTGGGATGACCCGAGATCAGATCCGGCCTCAGAAAATGAGCACCCACGCATAAATAATGACTAGCCGTGTAACCTTGAGCAAGTTACTTAACCCCAATTGCTTTAAAAAAAAAAATGACATCCAAATCTTGCAGGCCAATTGTTATAATCACTTGTTTGCTTTTTTTTTTTTTTTTGAGAAATAAATTGCTTCATCTAGAAAATCTTTTCTATAATTCTCACTAGAAAGCCATAAATATTTTTAATTCAAACCTGCCTGATTGTGGGAAGTAACCTTTTCATTTTTCTAAATAACAACCTTCTGCCCTTTCATTGATGTGAAGTTTGACTCATTACAGTAAAATTGATTTTCTGTTGGTACCCAATTAAAGCACTTACATAATAGGAAATTTCCCTGCCTATAATTGCATTTTATTGTACTAGTAGTTTGTAGCAGGTTAATTGAACATCATTCTTAATATATCAAAAGACTTCAGTAGTAGACATTCTAGAATCTATTGGCACTATTATGAAATTATGAACATAGCTTTAGCGAAGTTGTATGATGTTTTTCAGTTTGTGATTTCTTCGATATATGGAGATGAAAGTGGAATGAAATGTAATGACTGTGTTTAATCCTCCTGATGAATTTTCTTGAGGTACATCTTTTGTTTTCTGAGTACAAGACAGTTGACACATTCAGTATTTCATTTTACTTGATATCATGGTTTGGGTCTCTTAATTTCTTCAACATTTTAGAAAGTTATACCCTAGCAATGCAGCAAATAATTTCTGACCACTATAGGATTTGATCGTATTTTCATATGTGAAAATAACAGTGCTATGCCCCAATTGCTGTATGATGCACATGTTTTAAAAACAACTTCTTTATTATAAGCCAGTAGAAGTAACATATTTTTCTTCAGTATTTTTTATTTTTGGTAAACCACTTCAATTATTGCTGTTTCACTGAGTTAGTAAACATTTCTTAAGCATGCCAAATACCAAGGATGCAAAAGCAAAATTGTACAAATCAGAGGTCTTTTCTTTTTGTAAGGAAAAATAGCGTGGTATAGCAAATATATATCTGATTATAAATTAGGAAGAATAATGTCTAATAGGGTCTTTGTGTCTCTCATGAAGAATAGATTTTATTTTCTTTCATTCTTTAAAGTATCAGCATTTCAGTATATATATTTAGAAGCTGCATAGTACATATATATATACCTCCTCAGCTAAGTAGGAAATTCATTAGGAAGAGGCGAAGCTAGACAATTGGCCTTTGATTCTGCCACTTTATAAACTAGTTAACTTGGTGCTAATAGTGAATTATGCAGAGAAAAATTCTATTCCAAAGCTAAAAGTAGAAAATGTCAGAGTTGAAACGAACTTTGGAGGCTTTCTCATCTACCTTTTGATAGTAAATCAGTCCCTTACATATCATTCAGACTATACTTGAAGACTATACTTAGGGTGAATCTGCTGTCTCCCACAGCTGCCTTTTCTATTTTGGAGTAGTTTTAATTATTTGAAAGGCTTTTCCCCCTTTACATTAAATTTAAATTTCCTCTGCAACTTTTATCAATTGCTTCTTGTTTTATCCTCTGAGGCCAAATAGAGATATTCTTTTTTTTTCTTTCTTTTTAAAAAAATTTTATTTATGGCAGAGTCAAGATGGCAGAGTAAAAACAGGACTTCCACGGGGCTCCTGCTTCCACCTCCTCCAATTCTTGTAAAAGGTGACCATGAACAGACTTTGGAGCTACAGAACCCACAAAATGATACAGAGAAGCTAACCTCCCGCTGAGGACAGCACAACAGGCTGGCAGGAAGCAGCCAACACAGCATGTTGGAAGCCAGCAACTGTGGCAGTTTCCAGAATTATCAACCCATAGATGCTAAGGACAAAGTGAGAGGTCAGTGCAATGTGGACTTTGTGAACTGTGAGTTTGGGAGTGTAGTCAGGCCTTTACCCCCTAGAGGGAGAAGCTGGGGGCCATTCTGCTGCCACCATGTGGCTGCTTCAGAGCTCCTGGTCTGCCTATTGTAGGGGCACCAAGCGAACAGTCTGAGGGGTAATCATTCTTGCTTTAACCTGCTTGTATCTGGATCACTGTCTAGGGTAGAGGTCCTGGGGTGTATGACCAGTTTGCCAGAGTGTGTGGAGGCTTCAGAGAAGGCACCCAACTAATAGCTCCAGCAGCTGAGAAAACCCCAGGGATTGGGATAAAGCTCCCTCTTCTGGTAGCAGGGTTCTACTGTGGCAAAAAGCTCCAAAGTCAAGTAATTGAGTGGCAACATGAGCAGACGAGGGAAGCAAGGCAAGCACAGTGGTCCAACTCTGGATCCCTTTTTTGGGGGGCAAAATGGATCGGGGCATGGAATAGGAGGAAGACAGCAAAGTCAGAACTCCTGCACCAGAAACTTCCAAGAAAAGAATAAGCTGCTTACAGGCCATAGAGGAGCTTAAGAAAGATTTTGAAAACCAAATAGGAGAAGTGGAGGAAAAATTGGGAAGAGAAATGAGAATGTTGCAAGAAAATTATAAAATCAGAGTCAACCACCTGACTGAAGAAAATAACACCTTAAAAAAATAGACTAACTCAAATGGCAAAAGAGGCTCAAAAAGGCAATGAGGAGAAGAATGCCTTAAAAAGTCAAATCTGCCAGATAGAAAAAGAATCTCAAAAGCCCACTGAAGAGAAACATTCCTTCAGAATTAGATTGGAGCAAATGGAAGCTAGTGATTTTATGAGAAATCAAGATACTATTAAACAGATCCAAACAAATTAAAAAAGAGAAGGCAACAAGATACAATAAGATACTTTTATAGTATCTTATTGAAAAAACCACCGACCTGGAAAATAGGTCCAGGAGAGATAATTTAAAAATTATTGGACTACCTGAAAGCCATCATCAAAAAAAGAACTTAGAAATCATCCCTCAAGAAATTCTCAAGGAAAATTGCCCTGATGTTTTAGAACCAGAGGGCAAAATAGAGGTTGAAGGAATCCACCAATCACCTCCTGAAAAAGATCAACAAAAGAAAACTCCTAGGATTATTATAGCCAGGTTCTGGAGTTCTCAGATGAAAGAGAAAATATTACAAGCAGCCAGGAAGAAAGAATTTGAATATTGTGGAAACACAAATAGGGTAACACAGGACCTGGCAGCTTCTCCATTGAGGGATTGAAGAGCTTGGAATATGATATTCTGGAGGTCAAAGAGCTGGGATTAAAACCAAGAATTACCTGCCCAGCAAAACTAAGTATCATGTTTCATGGGAAAATATGGTCATTCAGTGAAATAGTGGACTTTCAAGCATTCTTTTTTTTTTTGGAGGGTAATTGGGGTTAAGTGACTTGCCCAAAGTCACATGGCTAGTAAGTGTGTTAAGTGTCTGAGGCCAGTTTTGAACTCAGGTCTTCCTGACTCCAGGGCTGGTGCTCTTTTCACTGCGCCACCTAGCTGCCCTGACTTTCAAGCATTCTTGATGAAAAAACCAGAGTTAAATAGAAAATTTGACATTGAGATACAAGAAGCAAGAGAAGCATGAGAAGGTAAACAGGGAAAAGAAATCATAAGGAACTTATCAAAGTTGAACTACTTACATTCCACATGGAAAAAACAATAATTGTAACTTATGAAACTTTTGCCAGTATGAGAATAGTTGAAGGGAATTGAAATGCATGTGTGCATATATATATATATATATATATATATATATATATATATATATATATATATATATATATATATATATATATATATATATATATATATATATATATAGAGTATATGGGTGTTTCATATGTGAGTATGGGTATATATGTGTACAGGTATACATAGACAAGAGGGTACAGGATCAGGATCAGTTGAATAGAAAGGGATGATACTTAAAAGGTGAAATTAAGAGGTGAGAGAGGAATATAATGAGAGGAGAGGGCGAGTGATAGAATAGGGTAAATTATCCCACATAGAAGAGGCAAGGCAAAACTTTTATAATGGAGGGGAAGAACAGGAAGGCAAAAGGAAATGAGTCAGCCTTATTCTCAGTGAATTTGGCTTAGGGAGGGAATGACATACACACTAAATAGGGTATCTCACCCTACAGGAGAGTAGGGAGGGGGAGGGGATGAGAAGGGGAATGATGGAAGGGAGGGCAGGCTGGGGGGAAGGGAAGTTGGAAGCACCCACTTTTGAAAAGGGACAAGATAGGGGCAGCTAGGTGGCTCAGTGAGTAGAGTGTCGGCCGGGAGTCACAAAGACCTGAGTTCAGATCCGACCTCAGACACTTAACGCACACACAAACAAAAACCTAGCCGTGTGACCTTGGGCAAGTTACTTAACCCCAATTGCCCTCCGAAAAGGAAAAAAAAAGGAGGCAGGATAAAAGTAGAGAATAGAACAAGTGAGGGGTGGGATGGGATAGAGGGGAAATATAGTCAGTCTTTCACAATATATTCACTGTGGAAATGTTTTGCGTAGCTACACATGTACAACCCATATTGAATTGCTTATCTTCCCAGTAAGAGTGGGTCTTGAGGGAAGTAAGGAAAGAATCTGGAGCTCAAAGGTTTAAAATGTAATGTTTAAAAATATATATCTAATTATAATAATAACTTATTATTTTACACATCACTGGGAAAAAAAACATACAGGCACTGGGGCATAGAGATCCACCATGCCCTACTGGAAAGTTGGAGGGGGCATGGGGAAGATATAGGATAGAGCAGATTGGGGGAGGGGATATTCAATGGGATCGCCATTTTGGGGGTGGTGGGTAGGGGAAAAATGGGGAGAAAATTTGTAACTCAAAATCTTATGGAAATGAATGATGTAAAATAATAAAAAATAAAAGATATTTATTTTTAATTTATTTATTTACTTTTAGTTTACAACATGCAGTTCCACAGTCTCTTAAGTTTAAAATTTTCTTCCCCTTCCACTCTTTCCCTCTCCCCCACATAGCAGCATGTAATCAAATATAGTTTCTACAAATACCTTTATGTTGAACATTAGTCATTAACAGATATTCTTGATTAGAGAATCCAGTTTATTTCACACATATTTGAGTGAACTCATCTGTCTGTGCCTTCTCATTTCATTACTCTTGTCCATATTCTCCCATAAATTTTCTGGAGGGACTTCACCCAGAATGGTAGAGAGCTTCCTTTAGATCAGTGGTCTCATCAGTGGTAAATAATTTGGGAATATGCACTCAATAGAAGTATCTGCTTTTATAAATTTTGATATTAGTCATGGTATAAATGATTAATATATTGTTTATAAAATAATAGAATTGTAATGCACCTACTTAGCTGTTGAACTTAGGTTATCAGTCCTCACACCAGACCTGTGAGAGAGGTGCCATTATCATTACCATTTTACAGATGAAGGCGCTGAGGTTGAGACAGGTTAAGTGACTTCCTCAGGCCAAACAGCCTCGTGAGAAATGATGAGGGTCTGTGTGATTGCAGAGAAGGGAGAGGTTGCAAGAGACGTTGTCAAGATAGAAACAAAGAGATTTGGCAGCTGCATGTATATGTTGGTTGAATAAAAATGAGGACTTGAGGATGACATTGAAGTTGCAAATCTAAGGGATGGCAAGGATGATGGTTTCCTTGACGAAAATTGGGAAGTTTGGAAAAGAGATGTGTTTGTCAGGCAAGTTAATATAATGAGAACTATAAAGCAGTAGGTACAGATCACCCATTTATACTTATTCATCCTGTGTCATTTTCTCCAACCCAAAGGGAAGAAAGCTGGGGGGAAGCAGGGCTTTTATTTTACAGAAGCCTTTGATTACAAGAGACAACCTATGGAAGGACACCTGCCATAGTCATGAGGTAATGGGGAGAGCAGGAGATAAGTACATTGTGGTGCAGAGGAGCAAAGCTGGTGGCAGGTTTAGGGTTAAATTATAACTGTCCCTAGAGCCCCAAGAGTGGTACAGAGGGAAGTAGATTGGGAGCTTGTACAGGAGGGTGTGGAGTGGAGGAGCAGTGGGTGAAGAAGAAAAGGAGGTGGTTCCATTGAGGAGGATGAGATGAAAACCTCTCTTCTCATTTTGCAATTGATTGATTGCAAACCTTGATATCATGCCACATTAGAATCCACTGCTTTAAGTCACTTGAAAATTCTTGGATATCAGGGGATATCCAAGTAGGTATCTTGGATATAGGCTTTCTGTTATTTCTTTCTTATTCTTGATATTTAGTCATCTGCTTCTGATATGTGCTTCAGATGCAGATTGGATTTAGTCTTTTGAGGCAGTTTCTAGGCTCTTTTAGTTTCCTTGTGTTAATTTATTTTATTAGATAATTTTCTTAAGAGTTTCTGAATAGTCAGTGTTGATGGCTGTTTTTTTTACCCATAATTTCCTTTTTTGGGGGGGGGGCGTTTCAGTATCTTTTAGAGGATTGGTTGGAATTGCTTTGATTTCTTGATGTTTTCTCATTTTAATTTTTTAAAAATTTGACATTGATATTAATCTTTAGTGAGTCATTTTGGTTGTTCATAGGCAGTTGATTTGGAAATTTTTTCACATAATTAGTAATTTCTTGTTTATTAAAATTTAATAAGTTTATTTTGTGTGTGATTTTTTTTATTTGGTACTTACTATGTCAGGCACCTTCCAACTCTCTTCCCAAAGTGTTCATGATAGAGAGGCATGAAGCCTTTGGTTTAAAAAGTCATCTTTCTTAATCCTGAACTATGCTTTCCAGCTCGTTTGTCCTCCTCCTTTATGCACACTTTTGCCCTGGTGTCATGAGATATTAAAGTATATTTTGATTTAATTTTGAGGATTTCAATAAATTTTTCATACTTGATTGCCTCTCAGATTCTTGAAAACAGCTCTATATTTTCTTTAGTTATTTCCCCTCCAAGATTAGTATCTTTAGTTCTTACAGTTAGTCGCCATTTAATATAAGCTTAAGACTAGTGATTATATGTCATAATTTAGGTAACTATCCTGAAAATTGACTAATTCCCCCCAAAGGGGATTAAATGTGAAAATATAGCTAATTTGGTATTAACACATAATCATTAATGGAAAAATGAAGTCTTTAAGTGTAGTTCCCTAGTATGTACATCATGTTATAGAGGGCGTATAATTTAATTTTTATCTGCTGTATTCCTTTCTTTGGACATTAGCTTTCCTTCTCCTTTGAGTTAAGAGAAGCTGGCCTAACTTGACTTTCAGCATAACTGTTAAGTAGAGATTGTAAGATAAATATAAGATCTTTGCTGTTGTGATCATATTGTTAAAGCTTGAGGTGTTATGTTATATTAAGTATCATGATAATTTTTGTCTTAAGAAACATAATATAATAGCTGTAGGGAAAATCAGAGTACTTTTGCATAATGACTTACTTAGAGCTAAGAAAAAATTAATTGCCACTTGGGAGTAATTTCCTATTGTGGGTTTTGTTTCTAAAGTTTTCAGTACAGGAATGAGAGTGAATTTTATACACAGTGTTTAAACGTGGCACTGAGAAAAATTATAATTGCTTGTTACAGTCAAAGATGGCTTTGGTACAGAATTTCCCATCTATAGAATTGGGTATACAATTCCATAAATAGTATTTACAATTTTCTGTATAAATGTAGTTTGTTGAGAGTTCATGTGAATAGAGTAAAAATATAGTTTAAAAATTACCAATAACTTTATTTTTTTGCCATAGAAAATGACTGAAATATTGGAACATCATTTCTACTGGAAAGCCAATTAACATCCATTCCTCAAATACTTGATCACCATCAGCCCTGGCATGGCGCAGAGCAGTCCACAGCTTGATGTCCAGATACTCCATGATCTCCGGCAACTTTTCCCTGAGATTCCAGAGGGTGTGGTATCACAATGCATGTTGCAGGTAGATTGCAGAGTAATGAAATAGAAATATAAAACTATAAATTGCCCTGGAATTTGCAGTTTGAGCAGTGGTCTACATTTGAGTGAAAAAATAAAATCTTGGAAACATGAGGTGAAAAATTGTTGGAAATGAAGTAAAAGGAAAAACTTCAATAATTTCCCCTTTTTGTGTTTTGGTTATTTTAACTACTTCAACCCCCAAATTCTTAGAGTAGCAATATTGTTCTAAATGCTTATGTGGCATTTTCTTGTTTATACTTTTAAATATTAACCTATTTTCACCCTATCATAAAAAAGTTTTAGATATTTCATTACCATGTTATTTTTTATAGTATCTGATAACCTTTATACCAGGTAAATCTGCTTCCTTAAAATTAAGCCCATTCAACTTATCTTGTTATATTTAGAAATTGAAAATATAGTGAAATGGGTGTTACTTTCCTATTTCTTTTTAGTCCCGAAGTACAATGAAGTTTCTTCCCTAAGGGTTCAGTATCCCTTCTCATTAGATCTGTAGTGAACTTTGTTACTACCACCCAAAAGCAAAAAAACAGTATGATCACTCCTTAAGGCTTTTCATTTCTTTCTTTGTATTCCCAATGCCCAGCATAACAACTTGAACACTCTTCCAGACCTGTGAAAGTCAGATGTGATGGATAGAAGGCTGGTCAGGAAGATCTGGATACAATTCCTGCCTCAGATGTATACAAGCCCTGTGATCATGGGCAGATCTGTAACCTCTTAGTTCCCTAGGAAGCTCTTTAAGAATATGTTATAGGCAATTTGCTTATCTACATTGTTGGAGGGAATTTTTAAAACAGGAGGTCCTTACATGGTTTACATATATGATGTCTTACACGTCAGAAATGCAAGAAATGTTTGACTTGAATTACCTGGTCTTTTCTAGCGCTGCCACTTCATCCACTATGTCCATGTGAGTTTAGTAGCTAGCCATGTGACCTTGGGCAAGTCACTTAACCCCAATTGCCCTCCAAAAAGCAAAAAAAAATTTTTTTTAATAATTTTGAAAGTCTGCCCATGTGCAAATCTCTTAAGATGTTGTCATTGGCTATATGGATTTTAGTATGGGAACCAAATCTGATTCAAAATCACTTTGTGGTAGGGGCGGCTAGGTGGCGCAGTGAATAGAGCGCCGGCCCTGGAATCAGAAGGCCCTGAGTTCAGAGCCGGCCTCTGACACTTAATCCATACGAACAAAAAAACCTAGCCGTGTAACCTTGGGCAAGTTACTTAACCCCAATTGCCCTAAAGGGGCGGCTAGGTGGCGCAGTGAGTAAGAGCGCCGGCCTCGGAGTTTGGATGACCCGAGATCAGATCCGGCCTCAGAAAATGAGCACCCACGCATAAATAATGACTAGCCGTGTAACCTTGAGCAAGTTACTTAACCCCAATTGCTTTAAAAAAAAAAAAAAAAGAATAACAAAATCACTTTGTGGGCCAGGCCTTACCTAGTTGAAAATATGTCCCCTGTTTTTAAAGAATTTGTTTTAAGTTGTTTTCTTTGTTTAACTTAATTTTCTCTTGTGAACAAACAGGTGAAAGTATATGGCAAAGCTGATGAAAAGGCTAATTTGAATTTTAAGTGTTTAGGAAGTTCACATTGAGATTGTTTTTAATTCTAGTAAAAACTGGAGTGGGTGTTTTGCCAAATTTTAGTAAAACTGAGTCTATCTATTAATTGAATTTGTTGCATATTAATGTTATTTACACCTAAAATTTATTGTGTCAAAGGTGTAGGATCCACTGTTGTTAACTACCATTTTCCAGATTTTTTTAATTGTAAAAGATATCTAATGAATGAATGAAAATAAATAATAAAAATTATTAAGTGCTGATTATACAGAGCACAATGTTAAGTAATGGGGGTATGAATACAAAAGTAGTGAAAGTACCTGCCTTCAAAGGAATGCCTTCTAATGGGGGCTCAACATACATAGTGGAATGATCTTTACAAGAGGGCATTTTGGTTCAGATGATTACAGCGCAGTAGGAGAATAGTACACACCTCATCCAGGAGAAAACAAAATTGATTTGATCCTGGTTCCAGAACTGGAGGGGAAGACAGACTTGAGGAGAGGGTAACTGAGTAGAGAATGGGTTTTGTGGTAAGAAAGGTAGGAAATAACTTGAAGAATGGCTGGGGTTTCCCTGAAGTAGTGTTTTGGGAGACACAGTCAGTCATTAGTAGAGTAGGCTTAAATTCCTCCAGAGCATGGGTTCTGGCCTAGACTGCTAAGGAGGTGGTTATGATTATATTTCTGGGACAGGGATCTGTGACCTGCTAACTTTCTTATACATGCAGCATTTTTAAACAGCCAGCATCTTCTTTTACATGTACTTTATGATAAAAATTTTTGGAGATTCTTAGATCATGTTTGTATATGTATATATATATGTAACCATCCTTTTGAAGTAATAATCAACAAATGTTTATTAAGTGCTTAGGACAAGAAAAATAATGTAAGCCAGGTGTAAAACAGTAAAATAGTAAAAATGATTTTTAATCCCTCATTATTTAAAACTATGATCTTTTCTGTGGCTAAAATATTACTTTATCATGGCTCTGAGCTTAACGTTATTTATAGTATTGTAGTTTATTAATGTGCTGATATGACCTTGCTGTTTTCCCCCTTCTTAGAATAACAACAACCTGGAAGCTTGCTGTCGAGCCCTTTCACAGGAAAGCAGCAAATACTTGTATATGGAGTACCAGAGCCCAGATGACAACAGGATGAATAGAAATCGCTTTTTGCACATTAACCTAGGCGTCCATCCACCTAGTTACCATGCAGGAGATGGAGCTCAACTTAATGGTGGTCGAACACTGGTACATAGTTCAAGTGATGGTCATATTGATCCACAACACACTCCAGGTAAACAGCTGATATGTTTAGTTCAGGAACCACATTCGGCCCCAGCCGTTGTGGCTGCTTCTCCTAACTACAACCCATTTTTTATGAATGAACAGAATAGAAATGCAGCTACTCCTCCTCCACAGCCACCTCAACAGCCATCTTCCATGCCAACAGGAATGAATACATCTGCTATGCAAGGGCCTTCACCACCACCACAGCCACCTCCCTCATACATGCACATACCTCGTTATAGTACAAATCCAATTACTGTTACAGTATCACAAAACCTCTCCTCTGGACAGACTGTTCCCAGAGCTTTACAAATTCTTCCACAAATTCCAAGCAATCTCTATGGGCCTCCTGGTTCAATATATATTAGGCAAACATCTCAAAGTTCATCAGGAAGACAGACTCCTCAGAGCACACCCTGGCAGTCCTCACCACAAGGCCCCATATCACATTATAATCCACGTCCTTTACCTGTTTATCCACATCAGCAAAACTACCAGCCTTCTCAGTATTCTCCCAAACAGCCACAGATCCCTCAAACTGCTTATCGATCGCCACCAACTTCTCAGTGTCCTTCACCTTTTGGTTCTCCTCAGCATCAAGTACAACCTCCTCAGTTGGGTCATCAGAGCTCACATGTCTTTATGCCACCTAGTCCTTCAACTACTCCACCCCATCTGTATCAAGCACCTCCAAGCTATCAGAAACAGGGAGGTCATTCAGTATCCTATCTCCCTTACAGTGCATCTAGCTTATCCAAAGGTTCCATGAAGAAGATAGAAATTACAGTTGAACCCCCACAAAGACCTGGGACAGCAATTAATAGAAGTCCTTCACCAATAAGTAATCAACCATCTCAACGGAACCAACACCCATTGTATACAGCTACTACTCCACCATCAAGTTCTCCTTCAAGAGGAATGTCTAATCAACCCAAACCTCCATTTAGTGTTAATCCAGTATATATTACATATACACAACCAACTGGACCTTCATGTGCTCCAACACCATCTCCTCGGGTAATGCCAAACCCAACAACAGTTTTCAAAATTACAGTGGGCCGAGCAACAACTGAAAATCTTTTAAACTTAGTGGACCAAGAAGAGCGTTCTGGAGCACCAGAACCTATTCAGCCCATTTCGTTGATACCAGCAGTGGGAGGAGAAAAGGGAAGCCATAAGTATCAGAGAAGTTGTAGTTCTGGATCTGATGATTATGCCTATACTCAAGGTAAATTTTTTTAATCTATATGAAATTTAGTCTTTATAATGATTTTTTCTCTGGTGTTGTGTTTACAGAGTAAATAATGTTCCTTTATGTCAAATGTTTTCAATGTGAGAAGTTTTATTTTCAAGATTCTATTAATGCTTAATATACTAGACAACTCTCAGCTTCAGGCTGACTAAAGAACATTTTCAACATTGGAAAAATAGTTTAATGAAAGATACTAAGAAAAAATATAGACAAATGAGACATGTAAAGAATAACAGTACACAGAAATATGTTAGACATTTGGAGAAAATACTGTGAAGAAACAGGTATGAAGTATTATAGATAATTTTTAAAAATAATGATGAATAGTAAATGTAAGGGCAGAAGTAGAAATGGTGATAGAAAAGGTTTAGAATTAAGTGGCATTTGATCCTCTGAAATAAGTGGGATATATAAATCAATTCAGATTGTGCAGAGATATTTTAAATTAAAGATAATCCCCCTGAGGACTAGGGGGAAGAACCAAAACTTCACCAATTTCTAAGGAAATTAATTTCTGTTATTTTTTATGTCTGATATTAGTCATAACCGAAATATGCCTAAGTATAGAAGGAGATAATTTTAGAAAAACTTTAAAATATTTTGTATGTTCTGATATTAAGAATAATTAAGTCTTACTCTGATATACATAAAATTAATTTGGTAGCCCTTTCAGGAGAAAATTACAAATGGCAGTGACAATAGAGTTAGGAAAGAATTGGAAATAAGAAAATAGAGTTGACTATTAAACTTTATATTTTAGTATTGTATAGAATATCAAGAGATCATCACTTTTTCAATGTTAATCTTTACCATGACTTTGTAATGCTGTAGCCTTGCTATTACATCAGCGGGCAAGGATGGAGAGGTTAGCAAAACAATTGAAACTTGAGGAAGAAGAACTAGAGCGGTTGAAGGCTGAAGTTAATGGTATGGAGCATGATCTTATGCAGAGACGACTTAGAAGAGTTAGCTGTACCACGGCAATCCCAACTGTAAGTGATTGTGTGTGCATGTACATATGTGTGTGTGCGCACGTGTGTGTGTTTAAAAATAGTCATGGGATGATGGTCCCATTCATCCACTTTTCTTTTCATGTTTTATATATGCTGAAGTGTTTTGAAATGATTGAGTTTTTAGTAGGAAACATGAAGCATTTTTGGCCACTCATAAGGACAGAAATAGAAACTATAAATGTTTAATATATATACTATTATTAAAGATAGAAAATACACTATTTCCAGAGAAAGAATATTAGCAAATTCTTTAATAATGGCTTGTTTTTACTTTTGGTGTCATGACTAATCAGTATTTATTTGAGCTAAGGCCTCTTAGTATCTTTAGTCCTTTTTAGTCATTAAGAGTGTTATAAAGCACTTGCTTTGTACAATTGATAATATGCTAGGTGTTAGGAATTTAAAGAGAGAGATAGACTGACAGAGAAAGAGAGACACCTTCCCTGCCCTCAAGGAAATTTGCATTTTCATAAGTACATATCATTTTAGTCTTGTATTTCATAAGAAAAAAGTCCAAGGTCAGTCGTTATTTAAAAAAATCCAAAGTCAGTCATTATTTTAAAATGACAGTTATAATCAAGATGTGTGTATGGCCTTATTTATCTGAAAACAAAGGTTTGATTAAAAAATAGAAGTATAAACAGCACCCTACCTTGAATTTACTAATTATTTTTCCTATAGTTAGTAAATCTTTGGTAGAATTTAAAAGCTATTAGGATTTGTCACTCTTATTTTGGGAGTCAGTTTAGGTGCTAATAATCACTTTTTGTGTTAAATTACATTGTATTAAAAAAACAAGATTTCATTTTGTTTATGGTATAGTCAAACATGATTTTTATTTTCAATCTCTTTTTCTAAAGAAAAAAGTACAAACTTAACTAGTTTGGATTATTAATTATAAGCTAACAGTGTACAGATAAAGACAATTGCATCTTTACTGAGAAAATCGAGGCCATATGATTCAGACTACCTCTTCATCTCAAGACCCCTTCCCATTATCAACCTCTGTCTACTCTTCCCACTACTATCTTCAAGCATGCCCATCGTTAAAAAACAAACAAACCTTCCCATCTCCCCATCTTTAAAAAACCTCCACTAGACTTTACCATTCTCTCAAACTGTTGTCTTTATATGCTATCATCTTATATCTCTTCCTTTACTCATCAAACTTCTAGAAAAAGCTGTTTATCCTCATTCCTCTCACTTCCCCTCTTCTTACTCATTCTTCTACCTTGTTGCACTTTGGCTTCCAACTACTTTGCTCAACTGAAATTGCTCTTGGCCAAGTTACCTTTGATCTTTTTATTGCCAGATCTTGATGGTCTTTCCTCAATCCTTGCCCTGTTTGCAATGTTTATCAATATTAACTACCCTGCTGGAGACATCGTCTTCTATCTGGGTTTTTATGACATCACTCTTTTTTAGATCTACATTTCTAACCAATTCTTCTTAGTTTCCTTTTCTAATTCATCATCCATTTTGAATCACCTAACTTCAAGTGTTTCCTCAAGACTCTGTCCTAGGATCTTTTTTCTCTCTGTCTTCTCTCAGACACTATTAGCACCTATGGATTTAATCATTATTTCTATTTAGGTGACTTATGGATCTGTATATCCAATCTTAATTTTTCCTCTCATTGTCATTTCAGCATCACTCTTTGCCTGTTGGACAATCCAGACTGGATGTCCAGTGGGAGATATCTCAAAGCATATCTAAAATAGAACTCTCTAAATTTCCCCCATACCTACCCCTCTTTCAAACTTCCCTCTTTCTTTTAAAGCACCACCATTTTTCTAGTTGCCCAGGTTTGTAACCTCAGCACTAATTCATTCTTTCTTACCATTTGCCCCAGATGCCAGATCTTGACATTTCTGCCTTCACAGAATATCTGTTTTCAGTCTCCTTTTCAATACTCACTTACCTACCACCTTAGTTTAGGCCTTCATTACGTGTCACCTGCATTATTACAGTGGCCTCCTAATTGCTCTTTTTATCTCAAGTCCCACCCATTCTAGTCTTATTCTGTGCACTGCTGCCAAAAGGATCTGACCACGTCTCTCCCTTATTTAGTAAACTCCAGGGGATCTCTTATGTCTACAAGATTAAAAATAAAGTTTTTTTTTTACTTTTACTCCACCATCTTGGCACTGCCCCCGCTTTTTGACTTTTAAAGCCCTTCACAATCTGGCCCAAACCCATCTTTCTAGCCTTTTTATATATTACTTCCTCTACTGTAGTTACCAGTTGAACCAAGCTCAGCTTTCTCTCTGTCCCTTACATATGAAGGCCAGTCTCCTGTCTCTTTGCCTTTGCATTGGCCATCCTTTTTATCTGGGCTTTGCCTCCTGACCTCGACCCAACAGAATTCCTCCTTCAAAGAATAGTTCAAGCTCACATGAAGCCTTTCCTGACTCCATCTGCTGGTGACTTCCCTCTTAAATGTCTTTGTATTTAACTATTTTGTATTTATTATCTTTATATTTATTATGTGCACACTTAAATATGTACTTGGTTGTCTTCTCTCTTAGAATGCAGGCTACTTGAGAGTAGGTATTGTTTCAGTATGTTGTCCCAGCGCCTAGAACAATGTCAAGCACATTTGTAGGTGCTTTATAAATGCTTGCTGATTGATTGTAGTTATTATTGTTTAACATGTTGGTGAATTCTAAGGTGCTTGTTTATTTTTTAACTAATTTAAACATTCCGCTTCATTCTTTTTCTCACATACTCAGCTATTGTTTAATATGTGTATACTATTGTTGTAGGCATGAAGGGAAAATAATTCTTATAAACTACTTGCAGGCAGAGTCCCCTTTTATTATCTTTAGCACATAGAACAGTGTTACATACATACTACACACTCAGGATATTTGTTGAATAAGTAAAAAACATTTCCTGTCTTTTCTGAGGTTTTTTGTTTTTTGGGGGGTTAGATAGCAAGCTATATCCATCTGAAACTATTACTTAACAATGAAAGGAGTTTGTGATTGTTATGTATGAGTTGTTTATAAAAAAAACACCCTAGAAATTTAGAGCTGGAGGTAAATGTACGTTGGGAAGACTTGAGGAGATGTGGCATTTACCCACTTGGAGAAAATGTAGGGACAGGCATTCCTAGAGGAATAAAGGTCTAGTTTCAGTAGATCCTTGATATTGGCATATAGAAAACAAAAAGTGATTTCTTAATCACTTTCAATCTAGATTTTTTTCTAAAACATTTTTTTTTGTTTATTTATTTTTAAAGCAGTTGGTTTTAAGTAACTTGCCCAAGGTCACACGGCTAGTCATTATTTATGTGTGGGTGCTCATTTTCTGAGGCCGGATCTGATCTCGGGTCATCCAAACTCCGAGGCCGGCACTCTTACTCACTGCACCACCTAGCCGCCCCTTCAATCTAGATTTTATGGTTTGTGTTTAGCAATACTGGGAAGCATTGCTGGAGAGCTGGGTGGTAGGATTGGATTGTGGAGAGCAACAAACACTGTGCTGAAGAAATCAGAACGACTTCTTTTTTTTTCTTTTTTTGACGTTTTGGAGGGCAGTTGGGGTTGAGTAACTTGCCCAAGGTCACACGGCTAGGTTTTGTTTGTGTGCGTTAAGTGTCTGAGGCAGATCCGAACTCAGGTCCTTCTGACTCCAGGGCCGATGCTCTACTCACAGCGCCACCTAAGATGCCCCTTTCAGAACGGTTTCTTTAAGTCATAGGGAAGCATTGGGGGTTTTTAAATCAGGAGGCCTGTGACAAGTATTTTACCATGTTTATATAAAGTTATTTTGATGGCATCCTGTAGGAAGGGTTGGAGGTGGATGATGCTATTCATTTGTATAATCTTATTTTCATAGGACATTGTGGAGGTAATTTTAGCTCTGTTTCAAAATTCACCTGTTCCCCATTAGAGGGTGTTCTTGGGGTATTTCACTCCTAAATAATGAATTTTCTGGCGTGGCAGAATTGTGAAATAAATAAGAACACAAGGAGACCCCCAGGGCCTTCACCTTCTTTTCATATTGCTCTGTCCGTCCCCTTTCCACTCCAGCCAGAATGCCCGATAACTCCTTACACTGGTCCTGTACTTGAATGTTTTCATCCTTCTTTACCTTCAGAATTCCTGCCCACATCTAAAGTTCTTTTCAAATAATAGTTGCTTCATAAGTCTTCCCCAGTGTTTCCTATAAACACCTTCCTTTTTAGATGTCATATACAATGTATGATTTAAAAAAAAAAATTTGTATTCATTGTTTATTTTATCTTAGGCAGATCCTCAGTCACACCAAGATTTTCCTCTTCTTCAGTGTCTGGGATAATGCTTTGTATGCATTAAGTTTTTAGTAAGTGTTTGAACGGATGAGTGATTTTTCCCTTTTGCTTTTATATTATAACATGGAATGACTGCAAATTACATCAGCTGTTGGAGAGGATAAAGAAGCAGAGAAATTTTTGAAAAGCTAGCGCAGAGGTTTCCAAACTTATTTTGCCTACCACCCCCTTTTCAAAAAAAATTATTCAACACCCCTGGAAATATGCTTTCTTTAACCCCTTAACTATTTGGCGGAAATTTGCATCATTTAAAAAAATAGAAAAAATAAATGTTTTTTAAATGATGCATATTAAATTTAATAATTTATTGTAAATTTGTGTTTTTTCCTGCATTGAAATTTTGATGATGCAATATTGTCTCATGTAACCATATAGTATTGTATTATAAGCAAGTCATTACACTTACATCTTCTTGTAGATACATGCTGGACTTATCAATAATGAGCAATATACTTGCCTGCCACCACTTAACTTGTTAGGATCTCTTGGCGGACTTGACCACTGATAGGTTATAACTTGCATTTTGCCTATGTATGTAAAGTACTGCTTTCCTTAGCCTCTTCTGTAATTCACTCTTGACTAAGTGACAACTTTTAGGATGTTTTTTCTGTTATTTTAGGGGACTTATGTCATCACTGGAGTTAACTTAAACCTTTTTCATGTTTCATACTAAAATGCTATTGGTGGGACTATGAGTTCAACCATTCTAGAGAGAAATTTGGAATTATGTCCTAAAAGTGACTAAAATGTCCTTTTCCTTTGATCCAGCAATCCAAGTCAAACAGAAAGAAAGCTCCCACACACACCAACATAGTCATAATAGTGTTTTTTGTTTTAGCAAAGCAAAATAGATGTCCAAGTATTAGGGAAGAGCAATACACACACACACACATATACATACATATATATGTACATATACTACATATATATGTCTATATGTGTACACACACACACACATATATATGTATATATATATATATATATATATATATATACTGCATCTGTGTAATATAATGTTCCTCTAGAAAAAAAAAGATGAATTCAGAAGCATTAGAAAAATTATGTATGAACTGATACAGAATGAAGTAAGCAGAACCAGGAAATCAGTATGTACATTGACTATAACAGTATAAATGTACAGAACAAAAAACAGAATTAGGAGCTGCATATTTACAATAACCAAGCTTTCTCCAGAGAAGAGTTGAAAAAATATATCTCTTCTCTTTTCAAAGGTAGAAGACTGTGGCTATAACTTATTGCACATTACTATTACATGTGATTGTTGCATTAGTTGGTTTTATTGACCTGTTTTTCCCCCTCTTCCTTTTTTATTCTCTATTACAAAGAATTGTTGAGTAGGGGAAGGTGAATGTATATATTTATATATAAAAATGATTTTAAAATGCATCAATAAATTTTTAAAAATATTCTTAACTCTCAAGATTATTGTTAATTTATGTAAAACAATTTATAAAACTTAAAGTGCTATGCAGATTTCCACTTTTTAATTTTTATTATTCACACCCAGATTTATTATAAACTCCATATTTTCTTCAGTGAAAATTGCTTTTAGTGATCTTCTATTCCTTTTATCTCCTTCCCCCAAAGACTCTTTTTGATAAATGGCAATACAGATTCATTATTCTTCCTATTTTTTGCTTAATACCTAAGGGATTTTCCTGATATGTTCTTGTAAAGATTGTAGCACAAGTCCTCCTAAAGGTTAATAGCATCACTGTTTGGATTCCCTAAATAGTTATTCATAACTTAATAAATTATAAACTGTAATGGTGTACTTGGTTTAAACCATCTTAATGTTATCTAATAGACATGGCTTTTATATTAGATGTTGCTTCCATATATGTCCATAGAGATAGGGAAGGGAGAGAATAATCTCTGATAATTAGTTCTAAATCAATTTTATTTTCTTAGAAAAATTCTATATTCTTTTTTTTTTTTTTTTTGCTTTTTGGAGGGCAATTGGGGTTAAGTAACTTGCCCAAGGTCACACAGCTGTTTGTGTGTGTTAAGTGCTTGAGGCCGGATCTGAACTGAGGTCCTTCTGACTCTAGGGCCAGTGCTCTACTCACTGCGCCACCTAGCCGCCCCAGTTCTATATTCTTTTGTCAATTTTTGTGTTTCCTTTCCAAAGCTATTGACTCTTTTTTTCATAATTCTCTCTCATGACTTTAATTTCTTTTGCCAGTTTTTCTTCTACCTCTTTTATTTAATTTTGAAAATCCTTTTTGAGCTCTTCGAAGAGGACTTTCTGGGCTTGAGACCAGTTCATATTCCCCTTTGAGGCTTCACAGTTAGGCATTTTGACATTGTTGTCCTCTTCTGAGTTTGTGTTTTGATCCTCTCTTTCACTATAGTAGGGTCAGGACTCTTTTTTATTTATTTTTAAAAGTTGAGTTCTGCTCCTCGTGTACAGGGGGTCACTGTCTTAAGCTTTTTGCACTGAGGGCCAAGAATCTGGTCACTGACTTTCTGTCCTGGACCTCCCTGGCTGGTGGTTTGCCCATTGTCTTAGGGTGGTCCAATCTAGTTGTGCCTGTTGTGCCCTGGGTTTTGGGGCTGGTAGATTACCTGCTGTATTGGGGCTGGAGGCTTCCCAGTTGGTGTGTTGTGCCATTGACCTACTGAGCCAGGACTGTGGAACCTAGGTTGCTGATCTGTGCCCCATTTCCCTTTTACCCTAGTGAGACAGACCATTCCTGAAGTCCTTCTGTTTTATCTTGGGCTGGGAAATTGTTTCACTCTTGCTTTTTATGGATTCTGTCACTCCAGAATTCTTTTAGAGGATTGATTTGACTGTTTCAAAGGGAAACTGGGGAGAGATTGGGCAACTTCCTGGCTTCTTTCTACTGTTTTCCACAGCATCTGTTAATCACAGATCTTAGAAAACCAGAAGAAAAATTTTATATTTTCAAATTAAAATATCATAAACCTTTTTCTTTGATCTGTTTGATTTCTCAAGCACTTCCTATTTTCAAGCTGGTGCATCTTTTTATTCCAATGCTGCAGTGAATCTGTGATCTCATCAACACGGGCATTTTGTGCAGCAGTGCCAGCCTCAAACAATACATGCACACCCATCCTGCTGTTCTCCCCTTTTTTAAGATGTATTGATGTCTTTCTTTGAGTTCTCCTGGCATTATATAAATACCACTGGAGCTACCATTGGCTGTTCCTTGCTCTTCATTTACCAGACTGTTCTTTTTTTTTTAATCATTCATTTCTCTGTCATCCTTTAAACCACTTCTACATAATTCCTCATTTGTAATGTGTCATGATCTGCTCATACCCATCATGCCCCTCTTTATTACCCTTTGTAGGATCTTCAGCTTCTATCATAAACTGTGGTGTTCCATGACTTACATCCATATAACAATCCCAGAATAATGCAGGTGTTAAAAAGATGGTCCTTTGTTATTGGAAGAACTTAGGAACATTAAAATAACTTGATAATTTTCCAAAGGGTGTCCAGTCTGCTTTCTTTTCCATGTTCAATTTTGGACTCTGTTTATTGTCTACGTGCATTGTCTCTCCCAGATATGTATGTTGATTGATAAACTATATAGGTTGTCCAATCAACTACTTATCTCAGTCTAGAGAATAGGATTCTTGATCCTCTAGTTTTTGTCCAGTATGGATCTTTAAATAAAAAACTTTTTCCAGTGATTATGCATCTTGGTTAGGGGTCTCTTCAGTGTTCTAGGGTTCAGTGAAATCAGGAAGAGGTCATTCACAAACAATAGCTCCTGGATAACCTAACTCCATAGAGAGCTACTCTTTAATTGGATCTCAAACTTGGACCTCTTCTGTGTCAATGGTGGCAAGCATATATCTACCTGTTTCGTTCATTACTTCATAAGTAGGCCTTTAATAAAGTAACCACTGTGGTCACATCTTTCAAGGAATATTTTATGATACTAATATGTGCATTGAAGGCAACTTGTTGGAATAGAACCAGCTTATAAGGCAGAGTTTTCTGCTACTGAATAAAATGATTTTTTGCAGTCAACAAAACATACATATTGAGATCTTGTATATTCCATATCTTTGCTCTTTGTATAAGTCAAAAGAGGTGGCCTTCTGTAGGAGATTTAGAAAACCTGTCTTTTCCCTTCTTATATACCCCTAAAGGAACCCTTTGTATTTGGAATATTTTCATTAAAAATTTGGTAAGGTGCGCAAATGAACAAACTGGTGGCTATTAGTACTTTAATTTGTGTCCTTTTTGAGGGCAATAATCAAGTCAAAGATTTGTTCCACCTCTTTGGTATCTTCTTTTTCATGTATTTTTGGAATTGGTTCCTAATTGTCTTCAGAATTGTGCTGCTTTCAGCAGTATACCTCCTATATATGTGTGCTACATCTAGTTCATCAGCTTTTTTTCCTCCTTGCAGCATATCTACACCTGTAATGTTAGAGTCCAAGTAAAATGATTTCACAGTCTGTGATCATTTTTTAAAAAATCTTTACAGATCTTTTCTATTCTTTTTTTTTTCTGCCCTCTATCCAGTTTTGTCTTAAATGGCTTTAAGATAACTTTTCTTAGTTCAGTCTCTACCCAAGCTTTCTTTTAAAAAAAAAAAAAGGTCACTTATGATCTTGTTTTTATACCGTTCATTTCCAGTTATTACTTCACTTACCACTGGGTAAGTTCTTACTTGTGACAAAAAAGAATAATTAAGCAAATCTACTTTGCCAGTGTATTCTTCATCAGTAGTCCCCCAGCTCTATGCCTGAGGAGGAAGGTGCTTCTTTATTTTTCATGCAGCTTCATTTTAGCATACTTTACATTGATGTGGTTGTATTCGTATATATTGTTCTTTTGCTTCTCATTTCATTCGATTTCAGTTTGTTAACATCTTTTAATGTTTTTCTACATTACTAATATCCTTTATTTCATATTGGAACATTCATTCATGTATTCATTCATGTACCAGAATTTATTCAGACATTCCCCCTTTGAAGAGCACCTACCTTGTTTCTAGGTTTTTATATTTCTCAGTGATAATATGCTTGTTGACAATTTGTAATCCTTTTGAAAACCATTTGTCACCTTTGACTACTTATTTTTTGGGAAATACTGTCATTTCTCTATGTATCTTGGATATCTGATTTTTATTAGAAATAAGCAAATAATTTTTTCCAATTAACTATTTAATCAAAAGGTCTTATTTAAAAATATATATATAATTTTTGTTTTGGTAGTACCATATCCTCTTTATTGCTACTTTCCCCTCCATTATTTACCTTGAGAGTCTTGACCAGACTTTCATTGAATACGTTTTTCTCCATTGCTCTTGCTTTTTTATGGAGTAAATATTTCTCATGAACTACCTTCTTTCTGTTTTTAAAAAAGGAATTAAATTTCTTTAGAATTGAAACTTGTTACTGCTAAAATTGTCATCAGAATTAGGTTATTGAGTTAGTTTCTGGCATTACTTTGAAAATGGACTGTGGGTGAAAACTTTAAAATTCATTCCTTTTAAATTTTAAAGCCTGATTTTTTTCAGTGAATACAACAAAATATATTAAAGAAACAAAAAATTAAATCAAAATCTCTGAAATCATATTATTTAGACATGAGACTAAAAATAAAGCTTAACTGTAACAAAGATATCCCAACTGGAAGGTCTGAAAAATATAGGCAGGGTATAGAAGGAAAAAAATCAGAAGGGAGATTAAAGAGTGAGGTTGTAGATAAAATGGAAAGTAGAGAAGGTGGCTAAAGAAAAGAGAAGAGGCTCTAGGATCCTGAAATTGTTTTGATGTGCATATTTACTTTATCTAGGTCAACAAGGTAATGAATTTTCTTATAATTACACCAGCATTTACAAAATTGAAATCATTGGTGTCATCTTTCAGCATTGTAAGCTTTATTTGATGCTTATGTTTTGTTTTAATATCAAATCATAAAAATAAGGCATTTCAAAGCTGTTTTATTTAGATCTTTTTTGTGTGATAGAAGCAATGAAAAATAAATTTCTAAATTCTATTTTTGTACAGTGTGTACATAACTTTAATGAACTGTTTTAATAAGTTTCATATTTAATTCAGAGCATTGTAAATTTATACACACATTGGTTCATATATTAACTTTTATTTGTGGCCATTTTGTTTGTTCCAAATTTACTTGACCACCTTTTTTTCCTTTAATCTCCTTTACAAGCCTTCTTCTATGGACAGAGGCAATAATCTGAATAAGTCCCAATTAGAAATTGTTTAACATAAAGCAAAACTTAAATGTTAGGCTTGATAATTACTTTCCTACAATTCCTATTTTGGGTCCTTTCTTACTAGCCTGAGGAAATGACAAGATTGAGAAGCATGAACAGACAACTCCAGATAAATGTTGACTGTACACTGAAAGAAGTTGACCTCCTTCAATCTAGAGGTATAGACTTAATTGTTTGGTTAAAACATAAGTTATAGTGTGGTATTTTAAGATGCTTAGATGATAAAATGTTGATTAGAGAATTGTGAGGAGAAAAGCTAAATTTTTTGTAAATAATTAAATTTTTTAAAGATCATTGACCAGATTTTTTTCTTAGAAATTAATTATTGGTGCCTTAATAGTGATTTCATTCTGAAATTCTTACCTTGTGAATTCTGCATTAAAAATAGATTCTTCACTTATCATAGATTTATAGAACTTAAAAGAGTTAGGAGGAACTTTAGAGGTCTTCCAGTATAGTTCTTGCAAGCCCTCATTATTGTGAAAATCTAAAAAGATTTTTCTTATGTCTAGTATGAGTTTCACAGCAATTTAGTTTCTGAATAAACATCTTTTTCTTTAAAAAATAATTGCTTAAAATATAGATACAAGAAGTAAAAATATTAGTATTAAGTTCTTTATACCACTCTTATATGTTGGTACATTTGTGACAGGAAACTCAAGCTTGCAATGGTGTAATTTTTAAGATTTTATTACAGAATATAATGTACAGATATGCAGTTTAAACATCCCATGCATTCTAGATATAAAAATAAAACAGAAATAACTTTTGAAAATAATTCAGAGCTATAGGGAGGCAACAAATAGAAGTAGAAACAAATTTGGTGGTGGAAATTGAGCACCCTAATCAAGTGTACCTAAAGTAACAGTGCAAGAATCAGGTAAAGACCCACTAGTCTGAAGCATCCAAAGAATCTTAGATAATCATTCTGTGAATTGTGTATTACAAGATTTTATGTAGAAAATGGCACTAGCTTTTGTTTGTTTGGTAAGGGATGAGGGTGAAGATTTGCTTGAGCAAAAGAATACAAGCTTAACTGAAATGTCTGGTTAGTCTTCACTATAGATTTCTTTGACAGGAAAGCTATAAATGAGAGTAGCATATATAAAACGGTTAAGGCATAAAAAGTATAGTTAGCAAATCATGTAATTTTTGTCTCAGAATCTCCATGATGGAAGAGACCTAAGAGGTCATCTAGTCCAATCAGTACTGATAATGAATTCCCTCTGCAGTGTCCCACTTTAGCAGTTATCCAGCCTCTGCTTTAAGGCTTCCAATTTTGGGGATTCATTGTCTCCTTGGACAGTCCCATTCTCCTCTTGAATAGCTCTGATTTTTAACAAAGTTTTCCCTTGTTTGAAGGAGTCTGAAGTCTGCCTCTGCAATTTCCATCCATTCCTTCTAGTTCTGCCTTCTGGGTTCAACAAAACTAGTCTTAATTCTACTTCCACATGACAACCCTACGGATATTTGAAGGCATTTCTCATGTTCCTTCTAAGTCTTCTTTTGTTTAAATTAAATATTACTGATTCCTTGAGATGATCTCCATGTGGCATAGTTTTTAGTCCCTTGGTCATCATAAACATTCTCCTCTGGATGAGCTTCACACTTGTCTGAGTCCTTCCTAAAATGGAATCCTAGAGTTGGCATAACATTCCGGATATGTCATCAAGGCAGAATATCACCTCCTTGTTTACAGGAATTACGCTTCCATTAATGCTGCCTATAGACCACATTAGTGGTCTATATCACACTTTTGGCTGCTATATCACACTTGATACATATTTAGTATGTGAAAATTTCCAGGTCTTTTTTCACATATATGGAAATAAACATGCTATTGAGCTGTATCAGAGGCAATATGGTGAAGCAGAAAGAATGCTAGACTTGGAGTCAAGAGAACTGCGTATGAATTCTGCCTTAAACACTTAAATCCAGGGGAGCTTGGGCAAGTCACTCAACCTTTCAGAACCCATTTCATCATTTGTAAAATAAGGATGATAATATTTGTACTAGGTATTTCATAGGGTAGTTTCAAGGAGAGAAGTTTGGAAACCTTAAAGTGTGTATAAATGTGAGGAGTATTTGTCTCCTGTACTTATGTGGTTCAGTTTTCAATAGAAACACTTCCATTCCCTATTGAATCTTATCTTTGATTTGCTCTAATTTCAACCTATCTTTTTGGTCCCAATTCTGTTATCCAACATACTGGTTATCCTTTCCAATTTAATGTAGTCTTCAAAGCCGGTAACCATGCCATTTATACCTTTATCTAACTTACTGATAAAAATGCTGACTGGAAGAATGCTTCAGTTTAGAACAGTTTATTTTATCATTTTTAAA
This sequence comes from Gymnobelideus leadbeateri, assembly GCA_011680675.1. Lineage (NCBI taxonomy): Eukaryota > Metazoa > Chordata > Mammalia > Diprotodontia > Petauridae > Gymnobelideus > Gymnobelideus leadbeateri. Next base: position 189,050 of record WOXC01005848.1, on the reverse strand, counting down.
TACTTGAATGAGCAGTCCTGAGAAGTTACTTTTAGACGATCTTCTTACAGCATAATTTGATGCATGTGGTTATTTGTGATAGAACACAGGTAGAAGTTCATGTAAGATTTATGAATGGAATCAGAATTTTAATATGATTCTGTCCCTTAAGTAGTTCTTTGGACCCACTATAGTGGGATACTTTAGTATTTAGTATTACTAAATACTAAACTTGGTACTTTAGTATTTAAATTCCCCATATATAGGGTCCGGGATTTTTTTATTCTGTATAAGAAGATTCTAGTGTATAACTTTAATGCTATAAAATAACTCTTATATTATGGGGAAAAATTAGAATAGATAATCTTTAAGGTCCCTTCCTGATCCTAATATTTCAGTGGTTTACTGAGGAGCCATACTAATTAAACAACAAAAAAATCCTAGAATAAGTGGTTTGATGAAAGAAAGAATTCAGCATATGAACAAAAGAGTATTACATTCTATAAAAATCTGTTTAGGAAAGTAACAAAAGTGACATGTGTTAGATCCATATGCTCATGTGGATGAGAAACATGGTACTAGATTTCTTTAAATAGATTAGAATGCAACAATAAGTCATAGTAAATTAAAAAAAAAACCTGTCATGGAATAGTTACAATGGGCAGTTACAGCTTTATACAGTGGATAAAAGAAAATTAGTAAATGGCGTAATTTTTAACAGGTGTAGAAATTCCTAGAGATGTTGGTATCAAGATTTTTTTTCCCCTAGGGATTAACCCATCATATTTATTCTGCAATTATTTCTGTGTGCCATCTGTCCATTGGTTGAATTCATTTATAGACTTCATATGTAACATATTTAAGACCATCAAGCTTATTCAATTTCAAATTCATGTGACTACTTAAAGATCATTACATGTAAAAATGATATATAAACTTGTTAGACATTATATACATAGACATCTATCTTCCTTCTATTTCATTTTACTTTACTTTTCTTAAGGATGCATTAAGAAAGGCAACTGTCTTCACTGTATGGGCTAGTTGCTGTTTCTTTTTTTTTGTTGTTTTGTTGCCCAATAAGTTGTTTATGCCTACCTAAGAAAACTAGTATAAAAGTTTTAGAACCGTTATTTTAGATAATTTAATGAAAATATTACTAGAATGAATTTAAAATGAAGGCTTTCTTTAATTATATACTTTCCCCACTTGAGGACAGGATAGTAGAGTTACCATGAAAAAGAGCAGGAGTTGAGTTCAGTAATCTGAGTTGAGGAAATCTCTTTTTTATTTTCTGTCATCTCTTTTGATTTACTCTAATTTCAGGAAAATAAGTCTAATTTTCTACTTTATTTTTTCTTGGTAGGCAATATTACAGTTATAGGAAAATAAACATAAATTCCTGTTTCATTTTTTTCTTGATAGGCAATTTTGATCCAAAAGCCATGAATAATTTTTATGACAATATAGAACCTGGACCAGTTGTCCCACCAAAACCATCAAAAAAAGGTGAGTTATCAGATATCAATGATACTATCAAAGTACTTTGGGAATATACATATCTTGACTCAATTCAGCAGATATTTATTATGTTATTACTATGTTTAAGTCCCTGTTGGTCATTAGGGATAAAGAGGATAAAATCAATCAGTCTAACATTTATTCAAACAAAACAATTCTGTCCTTAAGGAGCATACAAATATCTAGATACAGGATAACTTGAGGAGGACAGCAGTACTAACAACAGGTGGGGATCAGAGATAAATTTTAGGAGGTTGTGGCACATGGCACTGAGGGGTTTAGATGAGGGGAATATATTTGGGAAAGCCTATGTCAGTGCGCAGAGTTGGATGATGAAATGTTGCTTTTGGGAAACAGTCAAATTTGCCTGAAATATAGAATTTGTAAAAGGGAGTAATATGAACTAACATTGGAAAGGCATATTGGAGTCAAGTTGTAAAGAACCAGGCTGATGAAATGATATTTTACAAGTCATAGGGAGCTGATTAAAGTTTTTGAGCAGGGTAGTGACATGTTCTCATTAGATCCTTATGTAGCTTAGGCCTTGGTGTCAGAAGGATAGATTGGAAAAGGGAAAAACTAAAAAGAGGAAGACTTTTACAGGTAAACAGTGAAGGTCAGAACTGCAGTAATGGTCATGTGAATTGAAGAAAAGGAGACAAGTGAAAGAGAATAGGTTAAATTTATTTTTAAAAATTGTCAGCTGATATGTGGGGTAGATGGAGATAACGGAAAGAGCTGTGATAGGGGTTATTCTGAGGTTGAAAAACTGGGTAATTGAAAGGATAGTGGTTCTCTTTTGGACAGTTTGAATTCAGGGTGCTGATGTAATATTTTGGAAGATATAGTCAGTTATTAAATTGGTAAATACAAACTTTATTGATTAGAGGTTATTTTTTGTAGGCTGCTTAGAAAAGCAGACATGCAGATAATGATGCTAGCAATCATGCAATGCTCAGGAATTTTTATTCTAAGTGCTCAGATTAGTAATTCATAACTATTATTTTCTCATCTTGCTGAGTTCAAATCTGCCTTCATATACTTACTAGCTTTATGACAAGTCACTTAACCTCCTTATGTCTCAGTTTCTTCATCTGTAAAAATGAGCTAGAGAAGGAAATGGCAAACCATTCCAGTATCTGCCATGAAAACCCAAAATGGAGGTCATGAAAAGCTGAACATGACTAAAAAACGACTCAATAACAACTGTTATTTTCAGAGGAAAGGTTTAATGGCATAGTTTATAGGAAAAGTTCTGTATTACTCACTTTACGTTTAAACTATTATGAATAAAACAAATTTTTACAGATTCAGAATTTTCAAAGGTATGCTTGCTTTGTTTATGTGGGGATAAAAAAACTTAGGTTTTGGAAGACAGATTAGAGGAACTAAGATGCTTTAACCTGGAGAAAAGAAGACTGAAGTAATTTTAAGATATTTTATACTTGAAAAAGAAATGTAGAGGGGTTTTTTCCCCCCCAAATAAGATTAATTTCAGTATGGTGGATAAAAGTAAAAAAGGATCATGGTTTCATGATGCTTTAGTATATACTAGAAAAATTCTTCCATAGGAGGCTGTAAAGAAACCTTTTGTTTCCCTGTTTGGAAGATTTAAAAAATTAAAATTAAAATTTTTGACATAGTTATAATCTTGCCTGCAGGGAGGAGAATGGAATGGATGACTTCTTAGATTTCCTTTCCCATATGTGATTGTGTGATCCTTATTTTGATTGTATGATTCTTTATTTTAAAGAGATTTTAAACATTTTTATGAAAGTTAATTTCTGATTTAAAAATCATGGGTTTTTTGTGGGATTTTGTTTTTGTTTTTTGCTTTTTGGAGGGGGTAAGTTCGGGCAATTGGGGTTAAGTGACTTGCACTAGGTCACATGGCTAGTTTTTTGTTAAGTGTCTGTAAAAATTATTTAAAATCATTTGTGTCACTAACCACTGTTGTATTTGCAGCTAATACACTGAATATATATATAAACAAATATTATATTTTTCTCCATTAAATTTTCTGTCAATACTAACATCTTACATAAGTGTAATTCTTGGAAATGTCTTGCATGTCATATTTTAATTTCTTTCATTTTAAACCAACATTGAATTTGATATTTCGCATGAAGATTGTTCTGGGGGTTATGTATGTCTGTGACTTATAAAATACCTGTAGTAGCAAGCATTTCAACATCCCCAGGGTGGCTGCCAACACAGGTTCTTAGATCTGCTTTTCTAAAGGAAAGCAACTCAAAATGGGTTAATAAGCTTACTTTAATCAATCAGACATATATCATTTACCTAGTTCAGGGGAAAAAGGTCAGCACCCCGAACTTCAAAGCATACAGACAGAACTTATAAGGCAGAGAAACAAACAGATCTAGCAGACAGGCTTCCAAACTGTCCAACCATTACATCAATACCAAATCATAGTTACCAGAGAGGGAAGCATCAACATCTGGGTTTTCAAAGCCGGGGCTCTCAACAGCTGCCCAGAGTCTCATCTGGTCAAATCACACAACACTCTCAAAGTGAGCCCCAAAGCAAAGCCTCACATCAGGGATTATATAGCCTTCTCCTGGCTCCGAGAATGTCACAACCCTCTTGACCCACTGCTCAATCACACAGCATCAAGGTGTAGGCATTCCTGAAAACCAAGCCTCCTGCCACAGGCTCCATGTGACCACATTCAGCTTATTAGGGGGCAGAGTATATTTTCAAATTAAGGAAGGTTCTCAGAGTCTCTTAAGCCTATCAAAGGGCCTAGGGGCAGGGAAGATCTTTAAATTTGCATTTCCATTATAATACCATAGTCTGAATAACTGAATTGAAAATTATGGGAAGGTTAATGGAAGGCATGTGGTGGACAAGAATAAGCTACAATACATTATAAACAATAACTTTAGTTTAGTGAAGTAGTATCAAGGGTGTCATCAAAGAAATGTACAATTAAGAAAGAATTGTCTTGTAGCAAGAGAGAAATCAGTCAACAAGCCTTTACTACATGCCTGTTATATTCTTGGAACTGTGCTGAAGATACAAATACAAGAAATTAAATAATCAAAATTCAAAAGGAGCTTCCATAACTGATAACTTGTATGTTACTTTGGGATCCACAGAAAAACAGTAGAAGTTGAGGAAGGCTCCCAGCAAGTCAGGGTAACCTCCTGTGGATAGTTGTTTATGGGAAGACGTGGATAGTCACAGAAGAAGGGCAGGCAAGGTTGGGTTGGCATTAGCTAGTATGTTTAGAAGGAAATACTCTATTGTTGGAATCTAGATCCTTGGGAGTTATTGACATATATCACTTGTAAGCAATTCAAGGTATATTAGCATTGTTTCATGTAATGATAGAATTGGTTTTTTAATACTTCATGAATCCTTTGAAGTATGGATTTCTGTTACAGGCATTTCTCATAACAATAGTAACTAATGGTAATAATAATAAGCTGGTATTTGTATTTAGGGTTATCAAAGCATTTTACAAAGCACTTTACAAATATCAGTAAAACTTGAGATATTTTGTACATTACTGTAGTCAACACAGTGAGTACCTGATGGCTTGAACTCTAGTCATTGGATTCTGTTCTGCCTGGGCTCTTACTGGGAGTACAGCCAGTAGCAGTTCAGTGCTCAGGCACCTTCACTTGGTAGCACTTGCCAGAGTTCATAAGCCATAGGCATGGTCTTTGAGAACTCAAGGAGGGCTACCTCAAAATCACAATGAAACATCAGCATAAAGTGAAGGAATATTTTAAGAAAGTGATGAGTTAGGAAACACATAAATCTTAAACAACTTTTCCTAACAGAAAGTACTCAGCTTTGTGTTGAAAACAGGCATAAAGTGGTTAAAGTATGACAGATAATTGTTTACCAAATTTTCAAGCTGTCAGTATGCCAGAAAACTGTTTACATACATAAATATGCTATTTACATATAGTATCTTTAGATATACCCATTGGTTAATGTTACTATGGATATATTATATTTCATTAATCGACGAATTATCATCTATAATTAAAATGGGCTCCTGATTTCCAAGAACAGTAAAGAGAAGAATCTTGGTAGTTGTGTTCCACTCACCAGATCTGGCTCTAGGACAAGGTAGTGCGCAGTTTTAAACTACAGTTCAGGGAGCATTTGATTCTAAGATATTTAATCTTTGAATTTACCTAGGTGTCTAGCAAGTATGACCTAGAAAGAATGTCAGGTGAATTTGGGTTTATTGGTATTCTGTGGGGAAACCTGTTAAGAATGGCCCTATTTTAGGGTGCGGCTAGGTGGCGCAGTGAGTAGAGCGATGGCCCTGGAGTCAGAAGGACCTGAGTTTGGATCTGGCCTCAGACACTTAACACACACAAACAAAAACCTAGCTGTGTGACCTTGGGCAAGTTACTAAACCCCAATTGCCCTCCAAAAAGCAAAAAAAAAAAAAATGGCCCTATTTTAAAAAATATACTGAGGCAATGATTTAATAAAAATAATGGTTTAGAATAGCATGCACAGGGCGGCTAGGTGGCACAATGAGTAGAGCATCGGCTCTGGAGTCAGAAGGACCTGAGTTTGGATCCGGCCTCAGACACTTAACACACACACAAATAAAAAAACCTAGCCGTGTGACCTTGGGCAAGTTACTTAACCCCAATTGCCCTCCAAAAATCACAAAAAAATAAAATAAAAAATAGAATAGCATGCAGGCATATAAATTTACCTTTCCATAAATATCAGATCTTGATTATTTAGAGGTAGGTTATACAATTTGGATATTGTCTAGTCTTATTCCTTTTTCCTATTTTGGTCATTTTACTACCTATTAGTATCTAAATAGCTATAATATAGCTAGCATTTATGTAGTACCTACAATGTGCCAGGCACAAATGCTAAGTGCTTTATAAATATTATCTCATTTGAGTCTCACAACAGCCCTGAAGGTTAGTGCTATTATTATCATCTCAGTTTTACAGATGAAGAAGCTGAGGCCAACAGAGGCTAAAGTCCATTACTCAAGATCACACAGGTAGTGTCTGAGGCCAGATTAGAATTGAGGTCTTCCTGACTCCAGGCCCAGCACTCTATCCACTTTGCCCTCAGCTGCTACTAACCTTAAGTAGTGGAGTAAAAAAAGGAAAGAAGACAAAACTCAAATCATTCAGTTTATTATTTGTTAGGAGCTCTAGTAAAAGGCTTAAGGAAGAAAATGGAGAGGAGTTAAAGAAGTTTTCCCCCCCTCTCTTCAGAGTTGTTTTAAAAGTTCTTTCCTTGAATTAGCTTTGAAGAATTAACCCTAAACAGTTTCAGTTTAGGATTTCAGAACTAGTGGCCTGCATGGAATTTCTAACAGAGAATTCTCTACATCCATGCTCCCACCTCCAGTCAAAACAGCTGCCATTGGAAAGAGTATATTGCTCTACTTCCCTTATATTGTCACTCACTATCCCTTAGGACCAGTGTGTGTTTCCAAAGTCATCAGTCTATTGTGGGCATGTCTCACCTATTAGAACGTTAGTACTCTGAGTGACTGTTGTTTTTGTGTGTATATTCCTGGCCTTCAGCACAGTGCTTGACTGGTACATAATAAACACTTAGTAAATGATTTTTTAAATTCATTTTCAGTTGACCCAGTGTAGAAATCCTTCAGAACTTGGTAGGGACTGAATTCAGGAGATGCATTGAACGAATAAACAATACAACATGACAGATTATATTTAGGAAGTAAAAGACATAATTCCAATAGTACTACAGGATTTCTAGGCTGAAATCCTGTGATAATGATGTCTTTAATAGTAGCAGGGAAGTTGAGAGAGGAAAGCCTTTTGATAGGAAAGGTTTGATAAGTTTGGGTATGTAGAGTTTGAGGAGACAGTAACATGTCCATGTAAAGGTATTTCTAAGCATTTAGTAATAAAAGCTTGAAACCCAGATGTGGATGAGGGACTTTGGAATCCTCCACATGAGGCTGGTTGAAGCTCTCGGATTGACAGGCCCTCCAAGGGAGACAGTGTCGGGATAAAAGTCAAAACTACCACAATTTTGGAGGGGAAAAAATACTGCAGAGGCCCCAGTGTAAAATGAGGACTCAAAAATACTTAGAGTTGGTAAAAGTTCATTGGTAGCCTTCAAGAGAACTGTTTCAAACAGGATAGTGGAAGGAGAAGTTAGATGGGACATAGGGAGAGATGGGGAGACACAGATAAGGAAGAGAGGAGGAAATAAGGCCATTTTCTATACCACATGATCTGGATCAAAGGAGGTAACACATACAGTGCTTTGCAAAACTTAAAACATTGAAGTACTAGTTGTTTTTATCCTTAGTTTCTTGGTGAAACAGTCCAGGAAGCTCAGGGCATAGGACAATCAATGGACAAGGTGTACTCACACTACTATGCCTTCAGCCTGTTTCACTAATAGTGATTTGCTCCTGTTAAACCTTTGGTAAGCAGCAATTGTCATTGTACCTGCTGGTGGTGCTATATATGGCTCAAGAATATAATAAAGTCAGTATAATTGTGGCTGTAATAAATTCATTATAATTATGTATTATGGTTTTATCAGGTCTCTCAGATCATCTCTCTGTTCCCTTCTATCATTAGTAATCTCTTATCTTCCTCATATATGTAACATATGCCCAAGTCTCATCATCATCTCTTTATTGTACCTTATTATCCCCTTTAAGTTATCTCATTTGTATTTTGCATTTATACATGCACGCATATGTATATATATGCATGTGTACACACACATACATATATACACATATGCATAAATGCACACACATACAATCTGCTTTTCTCATCCAGATGTCTATAAAAAGTTATCTACATTCATTGCTTGCACTTCCTACATTATAACTGCATCATTCAACAAATGCTGCTATTTTCAAAGTTAGCAATGAACTCAGTTGCCAAAATCTAATGGTTTTTTTGTAATCTTTACATCTTTTTTGACCTCTTTTACATTTGACAGCACCTTGTCTTTCTGGACGTTATCAATTTCAGATTTTCATTAAACTGTGCCTAACAATCTATTTAACCTTCTAAGTTCCCCTTCTGGGCTTATTTATCCATATCTCTCCCCCTAACTATTTTCATCCCTCTTTCTTCTCTGTGCTCTCTTCCTGGCTGATGGTATTAGCTCCCATTTGTTTAATTATTGTCTCTGTGCTAATGATGCACAGATTTAGGATAATCCAGTTCTTTTCTTTAAGTGCCAACTTTGCATCAGCAATTTCAAACTGGACATTTCAAATTAGATGACCTGAAAACACTCAAATTCATCATCGCCAAAATTTTCCTTTTTTCCAAAGTCCATCCCTCTATTAAACTTTCCTATTTCTGCTGAAGACACCAACCTCCTTATAGTTTTTTAAGTTTATAATTGTGGTGTTATCTTTAGCTATTCATTCTCCCTCACCCCACATATCTAATCAGTTACCAGCATGTTATATCCAACCCTTTCTCTTTATTCGTGATAACAACCATTTTAATTTAAGTTCTTATCTATTTTCACTTGGATCATTACATTGACTTCCTGTGTGCTCTCTTACTCATCTCTCCCTATTCGAATACTTCTTCCACATAGTGACCAAAGTGCTTTTCCTTAAGCACAGATCTGAATATGTTACTCCCCTTATTCAATAAATTCCACTGGTTCTGCATTGCCTTTGGGTGAAAAATTAACCCCTCCAGTTGGCTTTTAAAGCTCTTCACAACCTGGCCTCATCATGGCACAGTAGATGGTGTGTTGGACTTGGAGTCAGAAAGATGTGGGTAAAATCTCATGCTTTTTAGCGACTCACTTAAATTTTCATAGCCTCATTTTTTTTTTTCTTATTAGAGTGAAGAAGTTGCATTTAAAGATCTCTGAGGCCCCTTTCTAGCTTGAAACTATATGTTACTTACCTTTATGCCAAAGGTATCTACATTTTATTTTGCCTTTGTCCTTTAAAACTTGTTTGTTATATAACTAGAGCTTCAGACGCTCTAATTTACCTTGAGCAAGTATGATTTGGAAAAAAGAAATTCTAGCTTAAGTCAGCATGTTCTATATTAGAACAAAACTTAAATAAAGTTCTCATCATGCTAATTGGTCAAGTAACATTAAGTAGTCAGTTATTTGCTGTAAAATTCCTTTGTTTATAACTGCTCTTTAAAATATACTAGTTTAAAATCTTCATATTACTCTTGCCCCAGAAACTTTCCTCCAGATTTCCATTGCACTATTCATAGACTATCATCGCTAGTAAAAAAACAAAAACAGTAGGATATAAATAGCTTTACAAATCCAAACTCAGCTTGAAAAGAAAAAAAAACAGCTAGAACTCATTAACACCTCTACATCAGGTTCTTTTGACATGTTTGGAAACTGTCCACCAGTAATATTATATGAAAAGATACCCAAGATCCACTGATCTTGAATAGCAGAGCTGTCAGCACACTGGATTTTTACAGTGAATAGTATTATCTTACTAATTCATTGGTATGATTAGTAGTAAGTTATAACTGTCCAGGTAAGAAACAGTTGTTTCTGTTTTAAGAAAAGGAACCTAAACTTTGATTCTTACTGTTGGTAGCTTCTGTGGTTGTTTTTGTTTCTGTTGTTTTCTGTTCAATTCAGCAAATATTTATTTAGTGCCTCATATGTACTAGGCATTGTATTAAGTGCTGGGGATGTGAAGACAGAAATGGAATAGTCCCTGCCATCTAGGGTCTTACATTTTAATAGATCACTCAATTTAATTTTGGAATATTCTTTCAGTTTCTTATTTTGTAACTTCTTTTACCCTGAGGCTTTATATTCATTCAGTATATATTGAGCACCTACTCTAGGAGCAAAGTACTCTGCTAGGTTCAGTAAAGGATTGTAAGGGCTTGGTCCCAGAGTTCAAGGCACAGTAAGGGGAAGATAAGACATAAACATAAATAACTATAAATCAGGGTACAGTGTGATGAACCTCCTCTTCATAGAAAACAAATGAGTAGAGTGCTATGAGAATTTGGAAGAGAGTGAGCAATCACTTATGAAAAATTCATGGAGAAAGTGACATTTGACCTAGGCCTTGAAGATTGAATGTAATTCACAACTGCAGTCAGTAGATGCTGGGAGGTGGGCAAATATAAGATATGTTTGGCAAACACTGAATTGTTTACTTTGACCAGAGGTTAGGATATATGAAGAGGAGTTATGGGAGATATAGGTTGAGGATAGATAGTTTAGATTTTTGAATACTGTGAGCTCCTCCTTTCCTCTATCCTGCATCCCCAAATCCTTTGTTATCTTCCCATTGTCTCCTCCTTTTATCTGGTTCTTTTGAAGAGATGCTCCTTTACAATGTTTTTTTTTCTTCTTCTTTTTCTCCCCCCAGTGGAAGGAGAGAACAAAGGAGGTCAGATTGGGATAAGGTTCCTCCCCACTTCAGATGAGGAGAGAACAGAAGGAAGGCCAGAAAGAATCACAGATAAGCAGGACAGCTTTGAAAGTTACATACTGAATTTAATATATGCTTTAAAAGAGAGGCAAGCCTTATATAAGTAGAAATTAATAATTTTTGTATACAATATTGCCTTATTATGCAATGTATATAAGATGCTTATTTCATTTGATGATGTTAAGTTCAGAATAAAAAATAGAGAAAACATGAAGTGATCTTTTTACTCTCCAAGGCCATACCCTCTACTTGTGATTTTGACCCTATCACTGGTCATCTTTTCTGGCAGATTGTCCCCATAATGTCCCATTTCTAAATTTTAATCTTTTCCTATTTATTAGCTCCTTCCCTGATCTCTGCAAACATAGCCAAGTCTCCTCCATCCTTAAAAAAACACTTTCCCCCGCTGCCTCCACAAGCTTTCATCCTGTATCTTTCCTTTATTTCACAGCTATCAAAAATTCCTAGAAAAACCTGTCTATAACTCATTACCTTTACTCCCTCTCCTCTTAATCCTCAGTCACTAACAATCCAGGTTCTGATTTCTTTACTTAACTGACACTGCTCCCTCCAGAGTTTCCAATTACCTCTTGATAATCACATCTAATGGCCTTTGCTCAGTCCTCATCCTTGACCTTTGAAGCATTTGACACTCTTGAGAATCTCTTAGGTACTCTTCCCTCTTTAGGATTTTATGGTTCTTCTCTTGGCTTTCTTCCTACCTATCTGTCCTACCTTCTCATTGTTCTTTGCATAACCTTTCTCCATCTCTTGCTCACCACCTGTGGTATATCCCAAAACTGTCATAGGAAAAGAGAAGAGGGCTTATTCTCTCACTTAATGAACTTAATATTCACTGTGATGGATTCAGTTGTTATCTCTATGCAGATAACTCTGAGATCTAAATCCATCCTGTGTCTACTCAGCTCCTGTTATCTCTAAGATCAAATATAAATGTAGTTTGACATTTAAACTGCTTAGCAACTTGACTCTTTCCTTTGTATTTCTAGTCTTGCTCTCTTTTATGTACTCTATAGTTGAGTGTTAAATATTTTGATTTCTTTTCCAGTTACACGTAAGTTTTTTAGCATTCAGTTTATAAAATTTTGAGTTTGAAATTCTCTTCCTCACTTTCTCCCTCCTCCCCCATCATTGAGAAGGCAAGTGATTTAATATAAGTTACATATATCAGGTAAAACATTTCCATGGTCGGGGCGGCTAGGTGGCGCAGTGAGTAGAGTGTCGGCCCTGGAGTCAGAAGGACCTGAGTTCGGATCCGACCTCAGACAACCCACAAACAAAAACCTAGCCGTGTGACCTTGGACAAGTTACTTATTCCCAATTGCCCTCCGAAAAGCAAAAAAAAAAAAAAACCAAAAACATTTCCATGGTCATATTGTGAATGAAAATATAGACCAAAAAACCCACAAGAAAAAAAATTTTAAATATGCGTTGATTAGCATTCAGATTCCAGTAGTTCTTTCTCTAGAGGTGGATAGCATTTTTCATCATGAGTTCTTTGGAATTGTCTTAGATCACCATATTGCTGAGAATAGCTGTCATTCACAATTGATCATTGCGTAATATTGCTGTTACTGTGTACAATGTTCTCTTGGTTCTGCTCACTTCACTTTCCATCAGTTCATGTAAGTCTTTTCCAAGTTTTTCCTGAAAACATTATTTCTTTTAGCTTAGTAGTATTCCATCCCAATTTCATACCACAGCTTGTTCAGCCATTCCCCAGTTTATGGACATCCCCTCAATTTCCAATTATTTGCCACTACAAAAAGCTGCTATAAATATTTTTGTACATAGAGGTCCATTTTTCTTTTCCTTTTCCTTTTTTTAAACCTCTTTGGGAAACAGACCTAGTAGTGGTATTGTTAGGTCAAAGGTTATGTATACATAGTTTTATAACCCTTTGGGCCTAAAATTGCATCTAAATTGCTTTCCAGAATGGTTGGATTAGTTCACACTGCACCAACAGTGCATTACTGTCCCAGTTTACCACATCTCTTCCAGTATTTCTCATTTTTCTTCTCTGTCACATTAGCTAATTTGATCAGTGTCAGGTGCTGTCTCAAAATTGTTTAAATTTTCATTTCTCTGATCAGTGATTTAGAGCATTCTTATATGACTATAGATAGCTTTAATTTCTTTATCTGAAAACTGCCTGTTCATATCCTTTGACCCATTTATCAATTGGAGAATGACTTGTATTCTTAAAAATTTGACTTAGTTCTCTCTCTCTCTCTCTCTCTCTTTATACACACACACACACACACACACACACACACACACACACACACACACACATACACTTGAAATGAAACAGTTATCATAGAAACTTGCTATAAAATTCTCCCCTGCCCCCCTTTTTTGCTTTATTTTTAATCTTGGCTTCATTGGTTTTGTTTGTGCAAAAACCTTTTAATTTAGTGTGATCAAAATTATCCATTTTGCATCCTAAATACTCTCTGTCTCTTGTTTGGTCATAAATTCTTCTCTTCTTCATAGATCTGACAGGTAAACCATTCCATGCACCCCTGATTTGCACATGGTATCATATGTTATGTCTAAATCATGTATTTATTTTGCACTTATCTTGGTATATAGGGCAAGATATTAGTCTATGCCTAATTTCCTCCAAGCTACTTTCCAGTTTTCCCAGCAGTTTTTGTCAGATAGTGAGTTCTTGTCCCAAAATCTTAGATCTTTAGGTTTATCAACACTAGATTACTAGAGTTGTTTACTACTGTATTGTTGCTCAGTCATTTCTATAGTTTCTGACTCTTCGTGACCCTGTTTGGGGTTTTCTTGGCAAAGATTCTGGAGTAGTTTGCTGTTTCCTTCTGCTCATTTTACAGATGAAGAAATTGAGGTAAATGGGGTCAAGTGATTTGCCCAATGTCACATAGCTAATAAGTGACTGAGGCCAGATTTGAACTCAGAAAGATGAGCCTTCCTGACTCCAAGCCTGGCACTATATCAATTGAGCCATCTAGCTGCTCAGTGTGGATTGAATTCCTAATCTATTCTACTGATCCACTGCTCTATTTTTTAACCCATACCAGATTGTTGTTATCATTACTGTTTTATGATATAGTTTGAGATCTGGTGCAGCCAAGCCAACCTCCTTCACATTTTTTCATTGATTCCCTTGATATTCTTGATGTTTTGTTTTTCTAGATGAATTTTCATATTTTTTCTAGCTGTATAAAATAATTTTTTGGTAATTTGATTGGTATGATACTAAATAAGTAAATTAATCTGGGTAGATAAGTCTCAATATTATACTTGCTGATCTTCACAAAATTCTGCCTTACTGCTAATAGTCCAGCATACCTGTAGTGCTCTCTTTCTTAACATCTGCCTTGTAGAATCTTTGGCTTCCTTTAAGACTCTCTCAAGTACTATTTCTTGAACTGTAAAAGGTCTTTTCTGGTCCTCACAATTGCTAATGCCTTCCTCTGTAAGAATACCTTCCATCTTGTCTGTATCATTTCTGTATTTATTGTCTCCCCCATTAAAATGTAATCTCTTTGAGGTTAAGGACTTTTGCTTTATCTTTGTATCCCTAACACTTAACTCAGTGCTTGGTGCATAATAAGCACTTAATAAATACTTGTTGATTGATTAGATAAATAAAACTAACATACATAAAAAAATTAGAGAATAATTTAGTAGTAGATGCTTGTTATAGAATTTAATCCTCTAGGTAATGCTCTCTTCTGGGGTTCTAATTTGTTTTGTGCAGAGACTTCAGATCCCTGTACAACAGAGAGAAAAGCTAGAAGAATCAGTGTGACCTCCAAAGTACAGTTGGATCCCCTTGATTCCCAGGCCGCTACTGCTGATGGTGAGCATCTTCATACAAATTAGCACAATATAAAATTTCATGAAATGATATCTCCAAGTTGGACTTTTAAAATTTAACCATTTGGAAGTATAATCTACTTTAAAATACAATAACTTTATGAAAATAGAACTATTCTAGTTTTCCTGAAGTAGGTATAGATAGCTTTATATATGGATGCTTTTTATTTTCACTTTGGTTTGTGTTGAGACATTTATACTTTGATGCCATGGCACCTGGAAGTTATCCTGGAATTCCCCAGGTTGCCCCAGGGGACTGTTAGCTATGACAGGCTTTACATTTGAAAGGCTATAAGAAAAATCATCCTGTGAGATATTCAATCTCCTCTTCTTACGTTGTTCATGAGAAGAAGGGGCAAAAAGACCAGCTTGAAGTAATCACAGCCAATTTGTTACAGAGGACGAGAGATAGAGAACCTCTAGGACAGGCGGGCACATACGTTGTCATTTGTTGTGATGGTAGGGAGATGTTTGGTTTAAGAACTTGTTGAATCACATGTCTCAGGGCTAAGAAACAAATGAAGCCAAAGGATGGAAGGCTACTTGGAAACCTCAGGAAGAAAGCTAAAGGGCACCATACCCAGCAAGTGCCAAACAGTATCATTGAAAATGAACTTGTGGTATGCTACTAGATAACAAATGATTGAATTATTTTTAAATCAAAATTCCATATGCTTTTGGACAATTGGCTAGGTAGAAACAGCGGAGGTCAGAATCAAGAGCAAATCTAAGAAAAGAGAGAGAATAACACTGGGAAGATTGGGCTGTTAGAGATTTCCTAGGGTCAGTTCTTTGTTCATCATACCAAAATAATAAAAATTAAACTCCCCCAAATGCAGATAACTCAGCAAAAACAAGAAGGTAAGTGAAAGACTCTGGAAAAAAAAATACTGAACACCAACTCAGTCATCACGACATCAGATGCTCACAGCACTTCCCACCTATTTCCACACCAGGGCATTCAGCATTTTTTAGAGTTCGTGCCTTAGCAGAGTCTCAGTGTAACCCAGCATAAGATGAGTTGAGGCCCAGGAATCAAGTCACCCCTTAGGTTTAAGAAAGAAAAGGGATGGCTGTGGAACCAAAGGTAACTTTGGGGACAAGAGTGAAGGGAGGAAGAGCCCAGAAGTAGAGCACTAATTAAAGTTAACTAATACAGCAAGAGAGGAGAGAGGAAGCCAGCAGAGAGTGGTGAAAATAGGAGAGCCCAGGTTCTCAGATGGCCTCGCAGCACTATTCTCAGGGATACTTTTGAGACATCCTCACAACTTGCCTCCACTTGCTAACCTAGGGACTGAAGAAAGGTAGTTTCAGAGAAGACAGTGGAGCCCAGAAGAATGGGACTAGTAAAGATGGAGAGTAGGCCCAGTTTTTGGTACCTTCCTGGTAATGTACTGACTAGAGACCTTCCTCTTTGGTTTGAGAGAGAAAGTAGCCAGGGCAAGAAAAGGGACCAGAGATATGAGTCTCACTGTATTAATTCCATTACTCCATGAACTCCAGTGACTTCCACGGGCCTTTAGGAGTAACTGCCATTTTTGTCTTATCATTTAAAGATTTCTATCTTTGTGTAGGTTTTATGATGTTCATAATAATTAACACAATAGTACAAATGTGTATATAATAGTTTTATCTATGTAAAGGGATGTTCAAATTTACTACTGCTAAGGTTGTACAATAAAAAATTTGGAGACCACTACCAAGATAAAAATCTTCCATAAAGAGAAATTAAAATGCAAAGATCTCTGTGTATGATCACTTTATTAGCAATAAATGGGATCCAAGGCTGCTCATTAACTGGGGATCCAGCTAATGACTAGAACAGCTCTTTTCTACAGTTGAAAAGGTAGCAGGTTATATAGGGTACCAGAAATAGTCCAATGATGTAAATTATGTAAATTTAACTAAGACTGTAATTGGTCTAACGGAAAGATGGAGGGTAGGCTTACATTTACACTCAGAGAGAGGGTTTCCAGGACCCATGGTGATGGAAAAAAAGTAGATTTGACTAATATCCTCTGGTGGGCAAACATCCTATGACTAGGTTGACTTACATCCCTCCATGGTCAGCAGAAGCTCACAGATTTTGAGCTGTGGTCAGGCTGTGGGCCATGGGAATAGGGAAGTTGAACTCTTGCAAACTCTACCACTAAGGCGTATACAATTAAGTCCAGATCTAATCCATAAGTAGTAATTGATTACACTGATAGGTATAATTCACAATCAATAATGAATACAAAATTAAGAGGTGTCTCAATTTTCAATTTCACAGTTTTAGAATTTGACGTGCAGCTAGATGGGCAGCCTGTTTCATTAATCTGTAAATATGTGTATCTTGGGCAGATGAACAGAACTGGGAACTGACTTGAATAGGAAGAAGAAAATTAATTGCTTTTCAGCTTTTTACTTCTAGCAGTTCCTTGATGCTCCTTAACACAAAAAATTTTCTCAATCATCCTGTCAACAAGCATTTCTTAAGTTTTTACTGTACAAATACAAAGCATAATACTATCCCTACTCTTAAGAAGCTTACATTCCAACAAAGACAACATCAAGTCCATATGTTAGTATATATGAAATAAATGCAAATAAATGTAAGGAAGTTGATGGAAGGTGGGAAGAAAGGGCAGTAACACTTGGGGATATCAAGAAAGTTAATGTAGAGGATGTTGCTTGAGCTGCATCTTGAAGGAAGAAAGGGGCTCTGTGAGGTGGAGGTAAGTAAGAATTATATGCTAGACATGAAGAATATTGGTCAATGCAAAGGCACAAAGACAGGAGATGAAGAGTGTTTTAGCAATAGAGAAGAATGAAGGAGAAGGCTAACGTGGCTGTATTTCTTTTTTTTTTTTTAAAGCAATTGGGGTTAAGTAACTTGCTCAAGGTTACACGGCTAGTCATTATTTATGCGTGGGTGCTCATTTTCTGAGGCCGGATCTGATCTCGGGTCATCCCAACTCCGAGGCCGACTCTCTTACTGCGCCACCTAGCCGCCCCTTTAGGGCAATTGGGGTTAAGTAACTTTCCCAAGGTCACACGGCTAGGTTTTTATTTGTGCGGGTTAAGTGCCGGAGGCCGGCTCTGAACTCAGGTCCTTCTGACTCCAGGGCCGGCGCTCTATTCACTGCGCCACCTAGCCACCCCTACGTGGCTGTATTTCAATAGAGCACAAGAGGGACAGTCAGTCAGCTAGGCCTTATTACATGTCTGATGTGCCTGGTGCTACGCTAAGATCTGATGATATAAAAGGGTCAGGCTGTAAAGGACTTTGAAAACCAAACAGGATTTTATATTTGATCCTGGAAGTAATAGGGAGCCCTAGAGTTTATTTGTTTGTTTGTTTTTAAGAAAGAAAAATGTATTGAATATACACAAAGTATGAAGATATTTGCACTCTCTTTGTATTTCCATACCAGTACCATTGCTACTTTCCCTGATTAGATTTTTTCTTTTTCTTTTTTTTTTCTTTTTGGAGGGGGAAGGAAGGGCAATTGGGTTTAAATGACTTGCCCAGGGTCACACAACTAGTAAGTGTTAAAGGTCTGAGGCTGGATTTGAACTCAGGTCCTCCTGACTCCAGGGCCAGTACTCTATTCACTACTCTACCTAGCCACCCCTGATTTTTTTTCTAACTAATCTTTTATTAGTTTTCAACATTCATTTCTACAAGATTTTGAGTTACAAATTTTCTGCCCATCTCTCCCCTACTCCCCACCCCAAGATAGCAAGCCTACTTAATACACCCTTCCCCCAATCTGTTCTCTCTTACATTCTCCCCCATTCCTTCACTAACTTTCTTGTAGTACAAGATGGATTTTTGTACCCCAGTGTCTGTATATCTTATTTCCCAGTTACATGTTAAAAACAATTTTTTAACATTTGTTTTTAAAACTTCGATTTCCAGATTCTTTTCCTTCTTCCCTTCTCATCCACCCCCACTGGGAAGATAGTTCAATATAGGTTGTATATGTGTAGTTAATGCAAAACATTTCCATAGTAGTTATATTGTGAAAGACTAACTATATTTTCCTCTATTCTATCCTGCCCCCACTTATTCTATTTTCTGTTTTGACCTTGTCCCTTTTCAAAAGTGATTGCCTATAACTACCCTCTCCCCCAATCTGCCCTCCCTTCTATAATCCCTGCTCTTATCTCCTTCCCCACTACTTTCCTGTAGGGTAAGATACCCATTTGAGTGTGTATATTATCCCCTCTTTAAGCCAAGTTCAATGAGAGTAAGGTTGACACATTTCCTTTCACCTTCCTGCTCTTCCCTTCCATTGTAACAGTTTTCTCTTGCCTCTTTTATAGGAGATAATTTATCCTATTCTGTCTTTCCCTTTCTCCTTCTCCCAATATATTCCTGTCTCACCTCTAAATTTTGTTTTTTAGATATCATCCCTTCCTATTTAACCGATCCTGTGGCTTCCGTCTGTGTATATGTGTACACATATATACATACTCACATATGTATTTATACACATTTATACCCTCCTATATAAACATATATATGTATACATATACGTATATGTATATGTATACATATACATATATGTATATGTATACATATGTATATGTATATGTATACATATGTATATGTTCCCATCAACCATTCTCAAACTGAGAAAAGTCTCATGAGTTACAATTATTGTTTTTCCATGTAGGAATGTAAATAGTTCAATTTTAATAAGTTCCTTATGGTTTCTTTTCCCTTTTTACCTTCTCATGCTTCTCTTGCTTCTTGTATGTGAAAATCAAATTTTCTGTTGAACTGTTTTTTTTTTTTCCAACAAGAGTGCTTGAAAGTCCTCTATGTCATTCAATGACCATATTTTCCCCTGAAATATGATACTCAGTTTTGCTGGGTAGGTGATTCTTGGTTTTAATCCCAGCTCCTTTGACCTCTGGAATATCACATTCCAGGCCCTTTGATTCCTTAATGTAGAAGCTGCTAGATCTTGTATTATCCCGATTGTGTTTCCACAATACTCAAATTGTTCCTTCCTGACAGCCTGTAATATTTTCTCTTTGACCTGGGAACTCTGGAATTTGGCTATGATATTCCTAAAAATTTTCTTTTTGGGATCTTTTTCAAGAGGTTTTCAGTGAATTCTTTCAGTTTTGTCCCCCTATTCTAGTATATCAGGTAAAGTTTCCTTGAGAATTTCTTGAAGGATGATTTCTAGGCTCTTTTTTTGATCCTGGCTTTCAGGTAGTCCAGTAATTTTTAAGTAATCTCTTCTCGATCTATTTTCCAGGTCAGTGGTTTTTAAAATGAGATATTTCACATTGCCTTCTATTTTTCATTTGTTTGGATCTGTTATAGTATCTTGATTTTTCATAAAGTCATTAACTTCCATTTGCTCCAGTATAATTTTGAAGGAATTATTCTGTTCAGTAAGTTTTTGAAATTCCTTTTCCATCTGGCAAATTTGGATTTTTAAGGGATTCTTCTCCTCATTGGCTTTTTGGGCCTCTTTTGCCATTTGGGTTAGTTGTGTGTGTGTGTGTGTGTGTGTGTGTGTGTGTGTGTGTGTGTGTGTTTGTGTTATTTTCTTCAGTATTTTTTTGGATCTCTTTTAGCAGGCCGTTGACTTGCTTTTCATGATTTTCTTGCATCATTCTCATTTCTCTTCCCATTTTTTCCTCCACTTCTCTTACTTGATTTTCCAAATCCTTCTTGAGCCCTTTCATGGCCTGTAACCAGTTCATATTTTTCTTGGAAGCTTTTGATGTAGGAGTTTTGACTTTGTTGTCTTCTTCTGGTTCCATGTTTTGATCCTTTTTGTCCCCAAAAAAGGATTCTGTAGTCTGATTGTGCTTCCTCTGCTTGCTCATCTTGCCAGCCAATTACTTGCCTTTTGAGTTCTTTGCCATGGTAGAACTCTGCTTCCAGAATGAAGAGAGCTCTCTCCCAAATAGCTGGGATTTTCACAGCTGCCACAGACCCCACAAACTCTGGCTCACTGACCACACACCCCAGGGCCACCACCCAAGACCATGATCCATATTCAAGCAGGTTAAAGTAAGAATGATTACACTCTGAATAGTTGCTTGGTCCCCCTACTATTTGCAGACCAGGAGCTCCCATGGGGCAACAACTATATCTATACCACCTTTGCCACTTCTTGCCCTGGAGCCAGGGGCTGGACCATGCTCTTCTCCACCCAGTTCCAGCAGAGTTCCCAATTGACCTTTTACTTTTTTTCTGGCGTTTATGGGTTGAGAAGTCTTGAAACTGCCACAGTTGCTGGTGATTCACTGTCCTGAAGTCTGTTCTGGCTACTGCTCATCGAGGCCAACCTGGGGCTGGTACTGCTTGGCTCACTGGGGACTGCACTTGGCTCCTAGCCCCCATGTGATTGACCCTTTCTGTCGGCCTCCTGGCTGCCTTCAGTGTGAGATTTGTTTCTCTCTGTCACTTTGTGGGTTGGGTAGCTCTAAAATTTGTTTAGAGTCATTTTTTTACATGTATTGGAGGTGGTTAGAGCTGGAGCCTCAGGGAAGTCCTGTTTTTATGCCGGCACCCCTCTGAATTAGTCTATTTTTTAAGGTGTTATTTTCTTAAGTATTTTTGGGGCATCTCCTTTAGCAGGCTGTTGACTCACTTTTTATGATTTTTTTTGTATCTTTGTCATTTCTCTTCCCAACTTTTCCTCCACTTCTCTTACTTGATTTTCAAAATCCTTCTTGAGCTCCTCCATGGCCTATAACCAGTTTATATTGTTCTTGGAAGCTTTTGATGCAGGAGTTTTGACTTTGTTGCCTTTTTCTGTTTCCATGTTTTGATCCTTTTGGTCCCCAAAAAAGGATTCTGTAGTCTGTTTGTGCTTCCTCTTCTTTCTCATCTTGCCAGCCAATTACTTGTCTTTTGAGCTCTTTGCCATGGTAGAACTCTGTTTCCAAAGTGGAGAGAGCTCTGTCCCAAATTGCTGGGGTTCTCACAATTGTCAGAGCAATGACGCGGGCACCTTCTCTATAGCCACCACAAGCTCTGGCACACTGGCATTTCTCACCTCAGGACCACCACCCAGGACTGAGACCCAGATCCAAGCAGGTCAAACCAAGAGAGATTTCCCTCTGAATGGTCACTTGGTCCCCCTATGATCTGCAGGCCAGGAGCTCTGGAGGCAGTTATACGGCAGCAGCTGCAGTCACAGCACCTCCTCCAGCTCTTACCCCAGGGGTAGGGCTGGACCATGCTCTTTTGTCCAGTTCCAATAGACTTCCCCACTGAAGTTTTACTTTCTCTTTGGTGTTTATGGGTTGAGAAGTCTGGAAATTGCCACAGCTGCCGGTGATTCACTCTCCTGAAGTCAGGACCACCCTGCATCTGGGCCTTCACAGCTTACACAGGACTGGGCTTAGCTCTCAGCCTGTTGCAATAGACCCCTCCTGTCGGCCTGCCAGGCTGCCTTTAGCAGGAGATTTGTTACTCTCTGTCACTTCGTGGTTTCTGTAGCTCTAAAATTTGTTCAGAGCCATATTTTACAGGTATTGGAGGTCATTGGTGTAGGAGCTCATGCACCTTCCTGCTTCAATTCTGCCATCTTGGCTCCACCCCCCTCTCCTAGAGTTTGTTGAATAGTGGAGTGATCAAACTTATTTTTTAGGAAAATTAGTTTGGAAGGGAGGGCAGAGCCAAGATGGCGGAGTAGAAGCAACAAATGTCGTGACCTCCCCCCACAGCCACCTCCAGTAACTATAAAATATGACTCTAAACACATTTTAGAGCTACAGAATCCACAAAGTGACAGAGAGAAACAAATCTCCTGATGAAGGCTGCCTGGCCGGCCAAAAGGAAGGGTTCATTGCAGTGTGGTGGTAGCCAAGCGAGCGCATTCCCACTTGAGCTGTATGGTTTTGGCCCCAGGGGGGCAGCGGCAGCCAGAGCAGACTCCAAGAGAATGAATCAACAGCAGCTGTGGAAATTTCCATATTTCTCAACTCATAGATGCCAGAAAGAAAGTAAAAGGTCAGTGGGGAACTCTGTTGGAAAGGAAGGGTGTTATCCTGCCTCTGCCTGTGGGCTGAGAGGTGGTGGGGGGCGGTGGCTGCAGCATCTACTGTGTGGCTGCCTCAGGAGCCCCTGGCTTACAGATCAAAGGGGGTGGTACCAATCGACCATTCAGAGGGTAATAGCTCTTGCTTTGACCTGCTTTAATCTGGGTTGCTGTCTTGGGCAGTGGTCCTAGGGTGAGAAATGCCAGTTTGCCAGTGTGGTGTCTGCAGAGAGGGCACCCTCCTCAGACCTCTGACAACAACCCCAGCAATTTTGAGACAAAACTCTCCTTTCTGGAAGCAGAGTTCTATTGTGGCATAAAGCTCAAAAATCAAGTAATTGACTGGCAACATGAGCAAGCAAAGGAAGCAAAAGCAGGCAAAGCAATCAAACCTTAGATTTCTTTTTTGGGGACAAAAAGGATCAAAACATGGAATGGCAGGAAGACAACAAAGTCAGAACTCCTGCACCAAAAGCTTCCAAGAAAAGTATGAACTGATTATAGGCCATAGAGGAGCTCAAGAAGAATTTTGAAACCCAGGTAAGGGAAGTGGAGGAAAAATTAGGAAGAGAAATGAGAATGATGCAAGAAAATCATGAAAAGAGAGTCAACAACCTGACTGAAGAAAGTAATACCCTAAAAAATAGACAAACTCAAATGGCAAAAGAGGCCCAAAAAGCCAGTGTGAAGGAGAAGAATGCCTTAAAAAATTGAATTTGCCATATGGAAAAGGAATTTCAAAAACTCACTGAACAGAATAGTTCCTGCAAAATTAGACTGGAGCAAATTGAAGCTAATGACTTTATGAGAAACCAAGGTACTATAAAACTGTTCCATACAAGTGAAAAAGTAGAATGTGAAATATCTCTATGGAAAACCACTGACCTGGAAAATAGATCTAGAAGAGATAATTTAAAAACTATTGGGCTACCTGAAAGCCATGATCAAAAAAAGAGCCTAGAAATCATCCTTCAAGAAATTCTCAAGGAAACTTTCTCTGATATATTAGAACCAGAGGGCAAAATAGAAATTGAAGGAATTCACTAATCACCTCTTGAAAAAGATCCCCAAAAGGAAACTCCTAGGAATATTATAGCAAAATTCCAGAGTTCCAAGGTTAAGGAGAAAATATTAAAAGCAGCGAGGAAGAAACAATTATGTTTTATGGAGTATTATGGAAACACAATCAGGATCACACAAGGTCTAGCAGATTCTATATTAAGGGATGGAAGGGCCTGGAATGTGATATTCCAGAGGTCAAAGGAGCTGGGATTAAAACCAAGAATCACCTACCCAGCAAAACTAGAGTATCCTGTTTCAGGGGAAAATATGGTCATTCAATGAGATAGAGGACTTTCAAGCATTCTTGGTGAAAAAAAAAACAGTTCAATAGAAAATTTGACTTTCACATACAAGAAGCAAGAGAAGCATGAGAAGGCAAACAGGGAAAAGAAACCATAAGAAACTTATTAAAATTGAACTATTTACATTCCTACATGGAAAAACAATAATTGTAACTCATGAGACTTTTCTCAGTTTGAGAATGGTTGATGGGAATATATACGTATATATATATATATATATGTTTATATAGGAGGGTATATATGTGTATAAATACATATGTGAGTGTGTGTATATATGTGTACTTGTATACATAGAAGCCACAGGATCAGTTGAATAGGAAGGGATGATATCTAACAAATAAAATGAAGAGGTGAGAGGGAAATATAATGAGAGGAGATTGGGAGAGATATAATAGGGTAAATTACCTCATACAAAAGAGGCAAGACAAAACTTAAAATGGAGAGGAATAGCAGCTAGGTGAAAGGGAGTGTGTCAATATTACTCTCATTGGATTTGGCTTATGGAGGGAATAACATACACATTAAATTGGGTATCTTATCTTATAGGAAAGTAGGGGGGAAGGGGATTAGAGGGAGGATGATAGACGGGATGCCAGATTGGAGGGGAGGGTAGTTAGAAGCAAACAGTTTTGAAAAGGGACAGGGTGAAAGTATTAAGTGAGGGGCAGGATAGGATGGAGGGACATAGAGTCTTTTCACAATATATCTCCTATGGAAATGTTTTGTGTCACAAACATGTATAACCTGTATTGAATTGCTTTTCCTCCCAGTGTGGGTGGGTGATGAGGGAAGAAGGGAAAGAATCTAGGTATCAAAGTTTTAAAATCAAATGTTAAAAAATACATATATTATTATTATTTTTTTACATTCAACTGGGAAATAAGATATACAGACACTGGGATATAGAACTTCGTTTTGCCGTGCTAGAAAGTCAGAGGGGAAATGGGGGAGGATATAAGAGAGGGCAGATTGGGAGAAGAAGTATTCAGTGGAATCACTGTTTTGTGGTGGGGACTAGGGGAAATACGGGGAGAAAATTTATAACTCAAAATCTTGTGGAAATGAATGTTGAAAACTAAAAGTAAACAATAATAAAAATAAAAATTTAAAATTCAGTTTGACAGTTTAAGTGGAGGTTGGACTGAAATAAGGATAGACTTGAGGTATGGAGACTAACTAGAAGGCTATTTTGGTAGTTAAGGCATGAGGTGATAAGGGCATGTACCAGGCTCATTTCATTGTCAGGAGGGAAAGAACATAGAATGATGCTTTTGATATTTTCTGTTGCAATTTGAACTGGCTATCAGATTGGATCTTTCTAGTTGTCTACACCTTAGAAATATATTACAGTCCAGGGTCTGGTCCTTAGCTGTACAGGTTCCAGTTTTACAATTTGTCTTTGGAATTGTCAGGCTGGGGGGGGGGGGGTAATCAAAGGAAGTTATATTTTATTGTAGTTGCTTCCTGCAACTACATTTAATTTCATTAAAAACTTTGTCAAAAGCAGAGTGCCAGGGTTGCCACAGATGACTTATCCATTGTGTATACATCTTTGTAAGTTTCCAAGAATGCCTCCCCGTCAAACTGGCGTAGGTCATAAAAGATAGAAAAAGTCAGTATTAAAAGGACAATGAGAAGTCAGGGATGTTAATTCCTTGCTGAAGAGGGTAGGAACTGGACCAGCCATTTGGAGTGAAGGAATAAACAGTCCTACATCATTCATACTCTCTTGGTTGTAAGATGCACATAAAACAAATGGACAACATCAGTACTAAATTACTGATGTAGCCCACAATCTTCTGAAAAAAGGAAAATGGCAAAAGTGGAAAGGAGTATATACTAGCCATTCTAATCATTTTTTTATAAAGGCCAGTTTGCTTTTCAGGAAATGTACAGAAATGTAGTGAGTTTGTATGTGAATATGTTGGAATGATTATGTCAAAACAAAACACGCCAATAACTTTTTTAAAGATTATTTTACAGAGGGTTACATTTCCAGACCCTATCCCCCAATTGTGGAATGCTTATTATTTGTGGGCCTCTAGCTTTCTCCCCACTTTTAACAATATATGCAAATTGAAACTCAGTAATTATAAATCAGTAGTGTAGAGACTTACTGATGACCTACCACAGTAATTCTGTAAATGTAACATATAATAGTGCTTTGCCATCTGCAGAGTGTTTTCATCATACATTTTAGTGTAAGGTAGCGGGAGAAGTGCAGACTATGAAATAGATTCCTCCAAATAGAACATTGTTCTTTTAGGACACGTGGGTTCAAATACTACTCCTCATGATCACTAGCTTTCTAGGCAAGTTGCTTGTCTACCCTGGGCCCTAGAGTTTCTGCATCTGTGAAATAAGGGGCTTAGACTTGATAGCTTCTGAGTACCCTTCTCACTCTAGATCTCAGATCCTTTTTCAGTTGAGCTTAAAAAGTTTGTAAGAAAGATTGTTTAATTAGTATTATCTTCATTTTATAACTTAGGCAACTGCAGCTCCAGGGAGGTGTGATTTAACCAAGGTCATATCGCTGTTAATTTATATAGAGCTAGAGCAAGGTTCCTTCTCTCCTGATCCTGATCCAGGTCTTCTCTATCTGTAATGTCATACTTCTCTTATGAACCTGCTACTGTGCTAGGTTCTGCAAAGGGTCTAGGAAAACCTGTGTACCTGCCCTATGCTTAAGGATTTTGTCGTCTTAGTGGAAGACAAGCCTTACTTGGACTTTGACACATGCTTCAGACTACACAGTAAGCATGGAAGTCAGATGTTTAATTATGTGGAATCAACTCTGTGTTTTATTGAAGTTCAGAGTTGACGAAAAATCAGTGTGGGAAAATAAATTGTACCTGACGATAGATACTTTTAAAAAGAAAATTTTTTATAATTAGGGATGCTGTGGGATGTTTATTCCATGATTTCTCCCACTTTGATCAGTATCCTCAGCTAACTATTAAAGATATCTGAAGTATCAGTTCATGTCCATCAAATTAGCAAAGATAGTAAAATATGGGCAAAATTTAACATTAGGGAGAACTTGAAACATAATTGTTTAGCTAATAGCACATTTTGTAGGTATCTATTTCTATACCCTAATGAGGGGGTAAAACTGGTTTTAGAAAAGTGGAAATAGGTGTGTACAAATTCTTTGCTTACTGTTTTCCTCCCCCAAAACCTACCACCTCATTGCCCTCTGGGGCTCCCAGCATAGTAGTGTTTACTATAACTGTGAAGAGGCCTATTCTCTTGCCTTTTCTCCCCCAGAGCATCCAAACAGCTCCAAGCAGACTCCCAGAACCCAGCCACAAGATGAAGACTTTGAGGGGGCTCCATGGAATTGTGAGAGTTGCACCTTTCTGAATCACCCAGCACTAAATCGCTGTGAGCAGTGTGAGATGCCGCGGTACACTTGAATCAAGGGGAGACTGATGAGGCTGAGAAGTGAAATTCTGAGCACCCACAGAGGAAAAGGAAACCTGGCGACTCCTTCAGACCATCTGACCAGTGTTTTCCTTTCCAATTTCCCAAGGGGAAGGAGATTTGAAATAGTATCCACTTGTCTACCACACTAAAGAAAAAAATGAGGGGGATGTTTTTCTTCCTTAACCACATTGTATGCTATATTGAAGGGATACTTGAAACCAGGAAAGGATTCACTCCTCAAAGAATGTATACAGGAAAGCCAAGAGCTACTCCTGTTTAATCCCTATGGCTATATTTACTGCTCAGTGGACCTTATTTCTTAAACTTAGAACTTTAAGTCACAGTGCAAACTGTTACAGTTATCAGACAAACTGTGGCATGCTAGCACAGACTCACCTGATCACAGCGTGCTGGAAAAGAACGCTTCCCTGCTCTGCCAAGATGGTATCCTGCTGAAAAAGAAGTCAGGAAAAGGCCACCAGATTATTTTATGTCCACAGTAATCAGAGGGTGTTTGTAATTGCTGCTTTTTTCAGGGGTAATTTCAATCTCTACACACACATGCACACATACACACACAAATGTCAGGACATAGGCATGAGCCTTATTTTACTGAAGGTACAATCAGAGGTGATGAAATCCCTTTTGCTTGTACAGCATTCATTAAGCAGTATCAACACTGGTAACTAACAGAGACCTAATTATGCCACATAATGGATAAAAAAAAGTTACTGCATGCTTTTATAAGGCTGTTGTGTTTTTACAGCTAACAAGTCCCCATAAAGTCTGCTTTTATATGTGACACTCATCAGACTGTGCTTTGCTAATAGTACAGTGAATAGATGCCAAATGCAGACCAGTTCCAGATTCCATTTGGAATACTTGAGCTCAGCTGTGGTTATGTATGAGAAGTGTTGGCACCCTGTAACTTAGGCCTTTTCTCAGCTTCCAATTTTGTGAAGAATTCATGATGTTTACAGCACAGACAGTACTTTGTGCCACAATCCTGATTTAGCTGAAATATAATCAATATTAGCTATAAAGGTTTATTTGCACATTGTTAATAAACCAGCGTGTTGGAAATTGCACTTGGCTAATCTTGTAAAGTTGTCCATTGCATTTTGGGAAAATAAAAGGACAAAGGGCTGGTCAGGAAATATTACTAGTAGAATGATGAGTACAGAGGATTTTCAAACTAAATCCAGCTAGTATAGCTATGGAGTTGATATCCTTTATTCAAAGGTAATATTAATCATTCATATAATCTAAATAGCTATATTAAAGCACTCCATGTTTATGACACTACAACTTTGGAGTGTGGGTAAATGAATGTAAAGTAAGGATCATATATGATGGACTAAAATATCACCACTGATGGAAAATTAGGTATAAGGGATTTTATTATTCCACTTCATTAGTATAATTTAAAGGACAAATATTTTTCTCTTCCACTGATGCCATTTTCCTCCTTTGCTCAGAATAGGATTCTGCAATCTTTCCTTATATTGATGAATCAAGACAGCAGTAAAGTTAGCAGTTCTGCCATTACTAAAGAGATACCTGTTGTACTACTCTTATTTGAAAACTGATCTCTGGCAGATCTTGAAAAGCAAGCTACACTAATAAATATAACAAAGCCAAAAACATCAGTGCTCTTAATAGTTTTCTATCAATGATCCAATCAAAGTCTGTCAAAACTCTAATGATTTCATACTCCATCACAACCTCACTGGTATTTTTCTCATATGTGGAAGAATACCTGAAATGTATCAGTTTGTCTCACAAAATAAACATTTTAATGTGTAAATGTGGAATCACACTGATTAAAAACATATCTACCACAACTATGGCAAAACTGTGAAAACAGTGGTGAGAAAAACACATTATTGACAACACTTTTTCAAAAGGTTCTGTAACACTGATATCTGTTAATCTTGTGTTTTCAGCAGTCATGTACCAGTCCTATTGTTTCTGTACACCAATGCCTTTGCCTTCCTATGGTTTCACATCAGTTTATCGATGGTCAGTTTCACATCTGTTTATTGATGATCAGCCCTTTTAAAAATAATATTTTAGGGGGAAAATACTGCTTGGTGTCACTCAAGCTAAAAACTTACCAGTAACATATGCTGGCATTCTAGACAGGCAGCAATCACTTATTCAGCTGATAATGGAAATAGCATGTTTGAAAATATTTTAGTATTTTGTTAAGATCCTGTAAAGCTGGCTTTTAGAAAATTCTGCATGAAATTCATCAGAGTAAATAAGTTGTTACCATACAGTAGATGCATGGTTTCTGGTACTTGGTGATATTTCTAATCAATCATAGGTTTCACCTGCCAGGGGAAATGAAAAAAAAAAAAGATGTACTTGGATAGTTACTTAGAGTGGATATGAAAGAAATAGTCAGAGGTTAATTTTAAGGAGATTTTGTGTATGCTAATTTTCCGACTGTGCAAGAGATACCAGTTTAGACTGTCATTTTTTTAAAAAGTGAAACTCTGCCGCTGATAGACTAGATATACTTATTTAGTGTATAAAGAATGTGTGCCTGTGTCTAATTTAAGCATTAAAGTCACCAAAATTTAAGAAGTGGGCAATGCCTCTGAAAATCAGAATCTAGTGATATTGGCATAGATAGACAATGGCATATAATTGAAAATTACATTAACTCCAGTCCAGCCTGGGAGATAATATGCTGATGCTGTTTTGGTCAGTCAGTGTACTTCTGGTTTCTAATAGCAGCATTTCTGTTAACTTGCTACTAGGTTGATACAGATGGTAATGTACACAGTAGAACACACTTTTATGACATTATTTCACTATACTGATCAACTTTTTTTTAAAGTTATATTTAACTATCTTAAATTATGGAATAGTTCTCTAAAATTTTAATTGAGAATAGAGGAGCCAAAGTCCTTCCAAGCACCCTAAAATGCATTGAATTGATATTGTTAGCTCTGTTTGGTGGAAGAATTAGAGGGCTGAGGAAGGGCTGGTTGATAAAGGAAGCTGAAGAAAATGCATTTGTAAAACAGTAGTCTTAGAGCAAGATTAATGATGGTAGAGAGAGGAGTGGTGCTTTTATGTTTGTGTATTTTCCCACAAAATGGTAAGTGTGATGAGCAGTGTAATATTTTTAAAGAGCTGGTCTCAATCTTAGTACTTTTTGATTATGATAAAAAAGAAATCAATGTCTCAGTAAACTTTGTTAATTGCTTTATATGCCACAGTTATTTGGATCTCATATCCAGTCTTTCTGTGGCAATAGTTATATATAGGATTTTGAAAGCAAATCACAGATTCCTTTTAAAATGAATTATGAATGAGGAAAGCAAAAATTGGTAAAAATTATGTTTAAATGTGTAGAAAAATTGATCTTTAAAAAAAGTCAGTGGTACACCCTCGAATGTGAAAATGTCTTTTCCTAGTTAAAGGTTTGGTTATTTTAGTTTTACCAGTGTTAATGAAATGACTTCATGCCATAATGATTGTCACACCCACACACACCCACATAAAAACACACACACACATACACACACACACACACATACATACATACATACATACATACATCTACACACCTGCAGAAAACCAGAAGTA
Source organism: Gymnobelideus leadbeateri (assembly GCA_011680675.1). NCBI lineage: Eukaryota > Metazoa > Chordata > Mammalia > Diprotodontia > Petauridae > Gymnobelideus > Gymnobelideus leadbeateri. The sequence goes on along the minus strand of WOXC01005848.1, from coordinate 157,854 downwards.
AAAAGTGTACTTGCAAAACCAGAATAATTGGGCACTGACTGTTGCATCACTACTGTATCTTATGGAAAGATTAAACAGTATTTTCCTATGTTTAATTTTGATGGCATTTTCCACATTCACCAGAGGTACATTTTCAGTATTATTTTCATCCTCAAATATTTAATACACGTAGACTTTGCATGACTTGAGCCTTCAAAGGTCAATGGAATTATGACATTGGTTAATTTTGATTCTTCAAAGCCATGGAAAGTTTTTTTTTAAGGCTGAGCATTTCTAAATTTTTATTTATTATGATATCAATAATGTACCTAATCCATATTTCCCTATTGTAACAGGATTGATCACAATTTTTTTTTCATTAAAAAAGCAAGAGCTTAATAAATCTTGTAAATATGGTCTCTATTTTAGATTTCTGTGTACGCTGTGAATGAAATTATTTTGAGATGAAATTGTACAAAGGCATTAAAAGGCTATGCATGCATCGTACCTCCAACCAGTACATATTCGGAGAGTCGCAGATTCCTGCAAAATAAATTAATAAACTAAGAAAACACTACATTCTGTATCTCTTTCTGTGTGGAGTTGAATATGACTAAATGCAAATTATTTTTAGCTTTAGAATCTATATTTTTATTCTGAAGAGTACTCTAACCCACTAATATATTCTTCTGTTATACTTCTCTTAATTGCAAAAGGAAAAAAAATCAGCAGAACTGTCAGTATATTTTAAGTTCATTGTTATTTTTTAAAAATCTAATAAACATATAAAAATAGGTTGGCATGCCACTAGAAAGTTTATGTGAATCAGAGCCCAGTATTGTTTGTATTTCTATGAAGCTCTTTACTTTAATCTTTGTTGTGTAATATGTAAAAGGATGAAGATTTTTGCTGTTGTCTTAAAAGATAATTCAGTATTTTTAATTAACTCTTAAAAAACCATGGAGCTACACACACCTTCCCTAGATCAGGCCTTTGCCTGCTTTTACCAGGCTTTGTTTGGGAGTGGTTGAACATATATTTATTTGAAATGTTGAACTTTGGTGTAAATGAGAATGGAATGAAATACAAATGAGACTCAGTATAAAGTTCTCTCCCATTTTTATCCACTCAGATCTATTAATCCTCATTGCTTTTGAATCAGAAAATGTATAATTTCAGAACTAATTTTTTTGCTACTGGTTCTTAGATCCTTTTGTAGTTCTTGAAATACTTAGATCACCATTACAATCAGGTAATCTATTTGTAATCTTTGCGTACTTTCAGGTAATTTTATTTTCATGATTGACCAAATCAGTCTTTGAGGTTTTAGGGGAACTAGAAACCTCTTTGGTTATATCTTTAAATAGTCTAAATCACATTCTCTGATTTAATATGTTTTGTAGACTAATTGTACAAATCAGAGGAAAGAATAGTGTGGGAGATTCAAATAGGATTTCTTTTTGCAATATTTTATGACTTTCAATGTGGTTTTTTTGGGGGGGAAGTTCTTTACACTAAATCAAAATTATATTTCATTGCCTAAGCACATGTATAGTTTAGAGATGACTTTGGTGCAGTCAATTTACAGTGGAAATTAAGCTAATTTTGAATTTGAAATTTTTTCATAGAAAATCCAGGAAGAACACAATAGACAAGTATAATCATGAATTCTACATTAACATTAGTTGGTAGTGGTGCTAATAATTCTTAACCGTGTATGGGCCTAGTATTCAAGTTAGAGTTCTGCTTTCACTAATATTAATAGTTGGCATTTATATAGTGCTTTAAGGTTTAGATCGCATTTTACGAATTTCTCATTTGATCTTCATCCAACCCTGGGAAGGTAAATACTGTTATACCCATTTTACAGATGAGGAAACAGTCTGAAAGGTTAAATGGCTTGCCCATAATCACTCCATAAGCCCTTGAAGCAGGACTCAATCTCAGATCTTCCCAAGTCCAAAAACAGCAACTGTGCCAAACTGCCTTTTCATTGGAAGTGTTGGAGGCTGCATTTGAACTCAGGTTGTCAAGGACTCCAGGTCTGGTACTCTTATCCATTGTGTCACATAAGTCTACTTGTGTGTGGTTACTATGAGAATAACCCCCCCCCCCCCAAAAAAAAAAATGGCAAATGACCCAAGATGATAGCTAAAACAGCAGTGGGTTGTTTATATGTATACACGTATAGACGGTATATGTATTACTCTGAATGATAGTTGTTCTATGGAATACATGCAGAGTTTATACATACACACCCCTTCCAGTCAAGAAAGCTACAAAAAGTGGAGGCAGGCACTTCATACACCTATTCCAGCAAAAAACAAACAAAAAAAAGTAAGCATTTCACTAGACTGAATAATGATTAAGGAATCCAATAACAAATTACAGTATGTGACTACTTCTACTGTAGAAGGAGTCCACCAGCAAAGCTAGCTCCAGCACAAGCAACCAGACACATTTAGTCTTCAAGGCCATATGGTGAAAAGCAAGATCAGAGGGTTCCCATGAGAAGGCCCTGCAGTGGTCAGGTACCCATAGTTGGTACTTTAGAAGTCACTAGGCCCCGGGGCGGCTAGGTGGCGCAGTGAGTAAGAGCGCCGGCCTCGGAGTTTGGATGACCCGAGATCAGATCCGGCCTCAGAAAATGAGCACCCACGCATAAATAATGACTAGCCGTGTCACCTTGAGCAAGTTACTTAACCCCAATTGCTTAAAAAAAAAAATGTCACTAGGCCCAGAAACAGACTATTACTCCAGGGCTTGGAGTTACTGAGATGCTCAAGGTACTAGATACTCAGTACCAAGGTGATGAGATGGGACCCTAAATATTCAGAACGCAATCTAAAAGATATATATATATATATATATATATATATATATATATATATATATATATATATATATATATATATATATATATGAATATCAGCTCAGGAACTGGGAAGTCTCAGGTTGAGACTGAGCAGGGCTACCACCCCAACCGAAAACACTGCAGGGAGAAGAAACTGACTCTATACAAAACTATAATTCAGGAACTAAAACTGGAAGGTTTAATAAACTATTATAGAGAATTATTGTAGATCCAGAAATATATGTGTGTATTTATAAGAATAATATAATAACCACAAACAGACTCAAAAGATAAAAGTAGATTTTCAAGAAGGACTATTATAAGGGAATGAAGCAAGAGATACATGAAATAAAATACCTAGAGGGAAGAGTTGGAGGAATAAGTAGCTTAGAAGAGAAAGTGGCAAACTTTGGCTGAGTAATGTATGCCTTGAAAACTAGAATAAATGAAATGACTCCATGAAACAAGAACTATTGAACAAAGAAGACAAAAATGAAAAAACATGCTCCATCTGCTATCAGAAACAGACTTTGAACACAGGTCAAGCAAATACTAAGAATTGTTGGACTTAGCATGGTATAACAAAGGTAGTGGAATAGAGGGAGCATTCAAGCCAAACTCTTCACATTTTCCTCCAAAGAACTTTAAAAATAATGTACCAAGTTGATTCTGGAGCAGCATAGTCAATGAGAACTCATGATGAGACCTTTTTCGAGTCCAAGACAACTTAGATTGGAAGGACAGATTTGTAATATTGGTTACATCAGCTGTGGGTCTTGGAGGCAGCAGCAGCAGCAGTTTCAGGAGATCTCACTGTTTGGAGACAGAATCATTGGACAACTGGTCATAAAAGTCTACAGGGGACTCTTGTCACACTGGGTGCAGGACCAGGTGCTATTGAGCAATTTTACTGCTCGTTACCTGGATGGCAGTTCTAGTGTGAAGAGGAGTCCTTATGGTCACAAGGAAGTAGGGGTCCTGCTCACAGGGCAGAGAAAGAGCAGAAACCAGAAGGTTTCATTTCCAGGGAGAGAGGAGCACTAGTGCAAGGGAGAAGGACTCCTACCCGGTTAAAGGCTAAAGCACAGAATAGAAGAGTGACCACATCTCTCCCTGGATCATACCTCCTTGAAAGCACCAAAAACTTAAAGATCCCCAGAACTTTGAAAACAGAAGAGTGAAAAATCCTGAAGCTTGGGACAGTGACACCTTCCACCTTCAGGAGGAGAGCCCAACTGCAACAAAGTTCCAAGTCAGTAAGATGAAAAACTGTGCAGGCAACAACAACAAAAAGAACCTGATCATAAAAAAGTTAATATGGTGATGGGGAAGTTCAAGACAAACTCAGAAGTAGAGGATGATATGAAACTATCGACAAGCAAAGCCTCAGCAAAAAATGCAGATTGGATACAAACTCAAAAAGAATTCCTGGAAGACGTAAAGAAAGGTGTTTTTTTAAGAGCAAAATTTTAAAAAAGAATTTAAAAAATCAAATAAGATGCATAGAGGGAAAATTGGGGAAAGAAATGAGAGCAATGCAAGAATGAAGCAATGAAAAGAGAATCACTTGATAAAAGAGACCCAAACAAATGCTGAAGAAAATAACACCTTAAAAAACAAAATTGGCCAAATGATAAAAGAGGCACAAACCCTCACTGGAGACAAGAGTTCCTTAAAAAGCAAAAGTAGCCAGATAAAAGAAGTACAAAATTTTGCTGATGAAAATAACGCCTTAAAAAACAGATTTGGCTAAATGAAAAAAGGGGTACAAAACCTCACCAAAGAAAATAATTTCTTAATAATTGGAGTCAGTGAAGTGGAAGCTAACAACTCCATTAGACAGCAAGAAACAAAAGTTGAGAAGAAAAATAGAAGAAATTTTTTAAAGTGCAAAATAAGTCATAACATCTGACCTAGAAAACAAAAGGGATAATTTAAGAATTATTGAACTGATAGTCACAATAAAAAAAAGACAGCAGACACCATATTCCAAGAAGTTATAAAGGAAAATTATACAGATATCTTAGAACCAAAACAAAATTGAAATTCAAAGAATCTACCCATCACATTCTGAAAGTGATCCCCAAATGAAAACTCCCAGGAAAATTATAGCCAAATTCCTGAGCTCCCAGGTCAAGTAGAAAAGCTTGAAGGCAGCTAGAAAGAAACCATTTAAGTACAGTAGAGCCATAGGTAGGATTGAACAAAATTTAGCAGCTGCCATTATGAGGGAATGGAAAGCTTGGAATATGATATTCTATAAGGCAAATGAGCTAGGATTACAACCAAGAATAATCTACCCAGAAAAGTTGAGTGTAATCCTTTATGGGGAATATGAATATTTAATGAAATAGAGGACTTTCAGGCATTCCTGATGAAAAGACTAGAGCTAGGGGCAGCTAGGTGGTGCAGTGAGTAAGAGTGCCAGCCCTGGAGATGGGACGACCTGGGATTGGATCTGGCCTCAGAAAATGAGCACCCACACATAAATAATGACTGACCATGTAACCTTGAGCAAGTTACTTAACCCCAATTGCTTATAAAAAAAAAAAAGGAAAGACTAGAGCTGAATAGAAAACTGGACATTCAAACACAAGACTCAAGGGAAGCTTAAAAAGGTAAACATGAAGGAGAAATTGTAAGGGACTTAATAAAATTAAACTATATACTTTCATATGTGGAAAGATGGTATGTGTAAATCTAAGAATTTTAGCATTATTAGGGCAGTTAGAAGAAGTCTACATTGTATGGATGTGAGTCATTTATGTTGGAATGATTTAAAAAATTGATGAGAAAGAATGACACACTGGAAGAAGGGGGAGCGAGCTGAAGAATGGGAAAAAAATATCTCACATAAAAGAGGTGAACAGGTAAGAGTTTTTACAGTGGAATGGAAATGGGGTGGGGGACAGGCAACACTTGAACTTCATTCTCATTTGAACTAGTTCCCAAAGGAAGAATTCAGTTGGATATAGAAATCTTACTAAGTAGAAAAGTAAGAGGGGAAGAGAATAATAGAAAGGGGCGGGGGGGGGCGGGGCAGATTAAATGAAGCAATGGTCAGAAGCTAAACTGACTTTTGAGGAGAGGCAAGGTAAACAAAGGAATAGACAAAAAACAAGATGGAGGGATATACATAGTAATCATAACTGAACATGAATGGGATGAACTCACTCATAAAACACAAGTGAATAGCAGAATGGGAACCAGATTAGAAACCAGAATCAAACAATATGTTGTTTACAAGAAACGCATTTGAAACTGAAAGACACAAAGTTAAAATAAAGGCCTAGAGCAGAATCTATTATGTTTCAGCTAAAGTTAAAAAAAATAAATAAATAAAAGGCAGGATAGCAATCAGAATCTCAGGAAAAGCAGAAACAAAAATAGACCTAATTAAGAGATAATCAGGGAAATTACATTTTGCTAAAAGATAGCAGACCAAGCCTGCATAACATATGGCCAACTACCAAAACATCCTTCGGGTAGTATGTTGTGCAGGCCTATTTTATCCTCTACATTTTTTGTGGGCTGCCCAAAATCCTTTTGTGGGCCAATAAGCAGCCTGCAGGCCAAATGTTATGCAGGCCTGCCATAGACAGTTAAGTAATACCAATAGTAATGAACAGGTCACTAAACATATCCACTAAACGATATAAAATTCAAATTCTTAAAAAAAAATTAGTTACAAGAGAAAAAAGACAATAACACTGTGTTAATGAGGGACCTCACTTTAGAGGTAGAAAAATCTAACCATAAATAAGGAGATGAGTAGAAAAGTTAGATTGATAAACCTCTCAAGAAAATTGAATGTGAATAGAAAGGTGTATACCTTTTTCTCAGTTGTATGTGGCCCCTTCACAAAAATTTACTACGTATTAGGGCTTAGCAACTTCACAAATGAATGTAGAAAAGCAGAAATATGAAATGTACCCTTTTAAAACCATAATGCAATAAGAATTGCTTTCAATAAAGGGCCTTGGAAGCATACATTAAAAATTAATTGAAAACTAAATATAAATAATCCTTGCTTAATATAAGTTCATATTATGCAAATTTGGCTTCTTGGCAGGCTAACAGCAGGACTCTGGGCAAGCTCTAGCTCTCCTTAGGGGCAGCAGCCCTGAACCAGGAATCCTTTGTTCCAGGCACTAAAGCCTCTTGGACTATGGGGATTGCAGAGCCACAAAATAGGCAGGGACACACAGAGCACATGAGGGAAGTGGGAGGTCTATGGAATGGTCCATTTATGTTAAGGTAAAACTGGCTGTAATGTAATCCTAAAAAATAAGTGTCAAAGAAAAGAAATCATAGGAACAATTAGTAATTTCATTAAAGATAATGACAATGAGACAACATACCAAAATCTGTGGCATGCAGTCAAAGAAATACGAAGTGGAAAATTTTTATCTCTAAAAGCTTACATCAATAAAAGAGAAAGCTCAAAGAATTGCGTATGCAACTTAAAAAAAATAGAAAAAAGAACAAATTAAAAATTCCCAATTAAACCCTCAAATAGAAATTCTAAAAATCAGAGAGATTAATAAAATTGAAAGTAAAAAATAAAAACCATTAAACTAATAAGTAAAACTAAGAACTGGTTTTGGGTGTGTGTGTGGGGGATAAAATAGATAAACTAAATATGATTAAAAAAACAGGAATTACTAGTATCAAAGATGAAAAGGGTCAGTGTGCCATCAATGAAGATAAAATTAAGTAATTGTTAGGAGCTTTTTTTCCCACTTATATGTCAAAACTATATGTTAAAACTAAGTGAAATGGATGAACATTTACAAAAATGTAAAATTTCCAGATTGGCAGAAAAGGAACTAGAAAACTTAAATAATCCTATCTTAGAAAAAAAAACAACTGAACAACCCCCAAATGTTCTCTCTGGGAAAAAAAATTCCCACGACCAGATGAATTTGCAAGTTAATTCTACCAAATATTTAATGAATAATTAACCCTAATACTATATAAACTATTTGAAAAAATATATAAAAAGTCTTGCTAAATTCCTTCTATGACACAAATATAGTTTTGGCATCTAAGTCAGAGAAGGCAAAATACAAAAACAACAAAAAAAAGAAAAAGTCCATTGACCAATATCCCTAATGAATATTAATGCAAAATTTTAAATTTAATAATTTTAAACTAGCAAGGAGATTGCAGCAATACCTCACAAATATCATACACAATGATCAGGGGGGTATTTAAACCAGGAATGCAAGACTGGTTCAATATTAGAAAAACCAGAAGTATGGCTGATCATTATCAATGACAAAACCAACAAAAATCATATAATTATATTGATAAATGCAGAAAAAAACTTTTGACAAAACATGACACTAATTCCTATTAAAATATCAGAATGTATAGAAATAAATATAACTTTCTTAAAATTAGTATCTAATACTGAGAGCAATTATCTGTAATGAGGATAAACTAGAAGCCTTCCAAATATGATCAGGGATGAAGAAAGGGTGTGGATTATCACCACTATTATTTAATATTGTACTAGAATATAGCAATAAGATAAGAAAAAGAAACTGAAGAAATAAGAATAAGTAATAAGGAAACAAAACTTTCAGTCTAATATAATGGTATCTTTAGAAAATATTAGAGAATCAACTTTGATGCAAAGTGAAGTGAGAGAAACTGGGAAAACATACTACACAGCAATAGCAATATTACAACAATGATCAACTGTGAAAGACTTAGGTATTTTAAAAAATTCGATGAGCCAAGACAGTTCAGTGGGACTCATGACGTAAGATGCTCTTCACCTCCAGAAGGAGAACTGATAAACACTGAGGGCAGATTGAAGCATGTTAACATGGAAAAATATGTTTTGCATGACTTTATATGTATAATTGTAAATTATAATTGCCTTTTCAGTGGGTGAGGGAGAAGCTGGAGGGAAGGAGAGAATTTGGAGCTTAAAATTTAAAAGACTAATGTTTAAAAGATAAATAAATATAACAAAAAGAATCAATAGACTCCAAGAAACCATGATTTTAAAAAATCCTGGTCATTATTAAAAAAAAAAAACTTAGGTATAAATTGCTCTGATCTATAAGAACTAGAGGGCAAAGCAAAAATGGAAGAAAACTACTCATAACCTCTTATAAGGAACCCAAGTAAGAAAAATCCCAGGTATGTCATAGTCCAAATCCAGAGCTTCCACGTCAAAGAAAAAATACTGCAAGCATCAGGTACTAAGGAACATAACACTTGGCAGCTTCCTTTATTAATGAAAGTAGACCCTATAATATAATGTTTCAAAAGATAAAACATATGGACTTAAAAACCAAGAATAATACCCCCCAAAGCTAAATATAATCCTATACAGAAGGAGGGAATGGACATTTAAAGAATAAGAGGGCTTTCCAGAAATTTTGATGGAAAGATAAGAGCTGAGTAGGAATTTTGGAATGCAAGTATGGGAGTCAAAAATATCTCGAAAGGTAAATTTATTTGTGCAATTGGAGGATAATGTATGATGATACAGCAATAATAATTCTAATGGGGAGGAAGAAACACGTTTCCTTTATAACTTTAATATCTCCACAAGGCATTAAGGGAGTTAAGTAAAAAAAAAATAGTCTAGGAATGGATTTATTTTATTCTGAGTTTTATAACAGGGAAAAGAAATACAGTTCTGGAAGTAAGGGGTGTGAAACTTGATTTTTTTCATTATTAAAGTACAAAGGAATATACATATATGGAGGAAGAAGGGCTGGGAGAATGGCCAATGGATGAACCTCATTTTTATGTGAATAAGACAAAAGAAGTTTGAACTCACAAATGCAAACGAAGATAGTGTGGTGCTAGAATGCATCAAACTCAAGAGGAAAATAAGTGGGGAAGAGGAGAGATTGTTAAATAGGATAATATAAGGGAGGGAATGGATGCGGGCAAAACAAGCTTCCTGATCCTGAAAGAGGATTTAAAAAAAAACAAAACAAATAAGAAATTGGAAACTGAAAGGGTTCTTATAATTGGAGAATTGCTGAACAAATTGTAGTACATGAATGTAATGGAATAATATTGTACTGAAAGATCATGAAAGACAATTGCAGATACTCCTGGAAATTATGAAATGGTGCAAAGTTGAGTAAGCAGAACCAGGAGAACAATTTATACAAGAAGAAGCAACATTGTTAAAAACAACAAATTTGAAAGATTTAAGAATGCTGATCAATGCAAGCACCTTCCTTACAGGGTTGTTATGAGGGTCAAATGAGTTGAATATATACATATATATTTCCATACCTATGATATATAATATATAAAGCACTTTGCAAACCTTAAGTGCTATATAAATGTTAGCAATGATGATCATGATGAAAATGGTGATGTGACGATCTATTGGGGGAAATATGTATATGTATAATCATATAAATATTAAATATAAAATATTCAAGATAAGGTATGGTGCTTCCAACTTCCCTCCCCTCCATCGCCCCCCCTCATCCCCTTCCCCCCTAACTCTCCTGTAGGGTGAGATACCCAATTTAGTGTGTATGCCATTCCCTCCCTAAACCAAATTCAATGAGAGTAAGGTTGACCCATTCCCTTTTGCCTTTCTGTTCTTCCCCTCCATTGTAACAGTTATGCCTTGCCTCTTCTATATGGGATAATTTACCCCACTCTGTCTCTCCCCATCTCCTCTTATTATATTCCTTTCTCACCTCTTAATTTCACCTTTTAAGTATCATCCCTTCCTATTCAAATGGTCCTGTGCCCTCTGTCTATGTATACCTGTACACATATATACACCCACTCATATATGTATTCATACACCCATATATCCTCCTATATAGACATATGTATGTACACACACACACACACACACACACACACACACACACACACACATTTCTATTCCCTTCAACTGTTCTCATACTGAGAAAAGGTTCATAAACTACAATGATCATTTTTCCATATAGGAATGTAAATAGTTCGACTTTGTAAGTTCCTTATGATTTCTTTTCCCTGTTTACCTTCTCATGCTTCTCTTGCTTCTTGTATCTGAATGTCAGATTTTCTATTCAACTCTGGTTTTTTCATCAAGAATGCTTGAAAGTCCTTTATTCCACTGAATTATCATATTTTCCCCCGGAAACATAATACTCAGTTTTTCTGGGTAGGTGATTCTTGGTTTTCTTTCTTTCTTTTTTTTTTTTTTTCGGAGGGCAATTGGGATTAAGTAACTTGCCCAAGGTAACACGGCTAGGTTTTTGTTTGTGTGTGCATTAAGTGTCTGAGGTTGGATCTGAACTCAGGTCCTTCTGACTCCAGGGCCAACGCTCTACTCACTGCGCCACCTAGCTGTCCCTGATTCTTGGTTTTAATCCCAGCTCCTTTGACCTCCAGAATATCATATCCCAAGCCCTTCAATCCCTCATTGTAGAAGCTGCCAGATCCACAATATTCAAATTGTTTTTTCTTGGTTGCTTGTAATATTTTCTCCTTCATCTGGGGACTCTAGAATCTGGCTATAATATTCCTAGGAGTTTTCTTTTGGGGATCATTTTCAAGAGGTGATTGGTAGATTCTTTCAACCTCTATTTTGTCCTCTGGTTCTAAAATATCAGGGCAATTTTCCTTGAGAATTTCTTTTTTTTTTTTTTTTTGCTTTTCAGAAGGCAATTGGGGTTAAGTAACTTGCCCAAGGCCACACGGCTAGGTTTTTTATTTGTGTGTGCATTAAGTGTCTGAGGCCAGATCTGAACTCAGGTCCTTCTGACTCCAGAGCTGATGCTCTACTCACTGCTCCACCTAGCCGCCCCTGAGAATTTCTTGAAGGATGATTTCTAGGTTCTTTTTTTGATCATGGCTTTCAGGTAGTCCCATAATTTTAAAATTCTCTCTCCTAGATCTATTTTCTAGGTCAGTGATTTTTCCCATGAGATATTTCACATTCCCTTCTATTTTTTTTTATTTTTTTGGATCTCTTTAATAATATCTTGGTTTCTCATAAAGTCACTAGCTTCCATTTGCTCCAGTCTACTTCTGAAGGAATGATTCTCCTCAGTGAGCTTTTGAGATTCTTTTTCCATCTGGTTAATTTGGCTTTTTAACGCATTCTTTTCCTCATTAGCTTTTTTTAGCCTCTTTTGCCATTTGAGTTAGTCTATTTTTTAAGGTGTCATTTTCTTCAGTCAGGTTGTTGACTCTCTTTTCATGATTTTCTTGCATCATTCTCATTTCTCTTCCCAATTTTTCCTCCACTTCTCTTATTTGGTTTTCAAAATCCTTCTTAAGCTCCTCTATGGTCTGTAAGCAGTTCATATTTTTCTTGAAGCTTTTGGTGCAGGAGTTCTGACTTTGCCTTCTTCCTCCTATTTCATGTTTTGATCCTTTTTGTCCCAAATATAGGAGTGTAAAGTCAGATTGCTGTGCTTGCTTTGCTTCCTTTGCTTGCTCATGTTGCCAGTCAATTACTTGACTTTTGAGCTTTTTGCCACAGCAGAACTCAGCTACCCGAGAGGGGAGCTTTGTCCCAATCACTGGGGTTTTCATAGCTGCCTGAGCTATTAGTTGGCTGCACTCTCTGAAGCCTCCAATGGCTCTTGCAAACTGGTCACTCACTCCAGGACCTCCATCCTAGACAGCAATCCAGATCCAAGCAGGTTAAAGCAAGAGCGATTACCCCTCAGACTGGTTGTTTGGTCCCCCTACGATCTGCAGGCTAGGAACTCTGAAGCAGCTGCCTGGTGGTGCCTCAGCTGCTTCTCCCTCTGGGAGGCAGAGGCTGGCACTCCCAGAACCCCTGTTCCCAAGGTCCACTGACCTCTCACTTTGTCTTTGGCATTTATGGGTTGATAATTCTGGAAATAGCTGCTGGTGATCCACTCTCCTGAAGTCCCTCCAGCTGTGGCTGTTTGGGCCACCCTGGGGCTAAAACCAGGGACTCACACAGGGCTGGGCTCTGCTCCCAGCATGCTGCAATGGCTTCCTGCCAGGTTGCCAGGCTGTCTTCAGTGGGAGGTTTGTTTCTCTCTGTCACTCTGTGGGTTCTGTAGCCCTAAAGTTTGTTGAGAGTCATCTTTTATAGGTATTTGAGGTGGTTATGGCGGGGGCGGCACAGGAATCTTCCTACTTCTATGCTGCCATCTTTCAACACTATATTTCTAATCTTATGCTCTTTTCTTGGTGTACTCTCTGCTTCAGACAAAATGGACAACTATTTGCTGCTCTCAGTCTCGTTGTCACCTCCTCTTCATCCCTAACACGTCTTTTGTTTTCCTGCATTTTTTCAACAATTAATTTTTCAACAATTAATCAACAAATATTCATTAAGTATCTATTATATGCAAGGCATTGTGCTAGGTTCTATGGATACAAATATAATAAACGAACCAATCTCTACTCACAAGAAGCTTTCATTCCAATGGAGACAAGTACATATAAAAATATAATCATCAGCATCAATATAAAGTTCATGGATATATATTGGCATACATCTATATCAACTTTATATCAATGCTGTATGTGTGTATATGTATACAGGTATATAATAATCTCTGTATATGCATACAGTAGTTAAATACATGGTGGTATGGGAAAGAATGGATTAACAGTTGAGGGATTAGGAAAGGCTTCATGCAGAATATAGCACAGCTAGAAAAGCAACAAATAAAAAGCCCTCAACCATAGAAAGAAATTCTGAAAATCAAACGTGATAAGCATAAAAAATCCCAAAAGGCTTTGAATTATTGAACGAGAGCATGTTTTTAAAAGCCTAATACATATGCATGTGTGTGTGTGTACTGTTAGGCAATCAATTTTTTTTTTTTAAGAGGAAACTCAAATTACCAGCATGAGAGAATTGACAACAAATTGGGAAGAAACAGGAATAGGACTTGTACCTGTGATTTCATTGATATAAGGACTCCTAGGAAAGGAAAATCTTTATATTAATGCAGGTTGACAACTCTACAATTAATAATCTATATAATAGAGATGTCTAGAGCACGAAAAGGTTTTCACAGGTCCAGAATTGGGACTTGAACCCAAGTATTACTGGTTTCCATACCAGCTCTCTAGTCATAAAGAAATAATTTTGAACTTTTTAGAAAGATAGTATAGTAAAACACCTCAATCTCCCTGTTCTGTATAAATGGAAATAGAAACACACAGACAAGGGAATGAATAAATTAGAGACATGGAAAAAAGAAGAGGAAAAAAGCTGAAGAGCCTCAAAAGAGAATAGTTGAAAAAGATATGAAAGCACAAGGAAATAGGCACACAGGAGAAACGAAAACACACCCAACACAATAGACAAATATTGTGGATTGAAAGATCCCAAAGAGAATTATCCCAAAGGAAAAATATCAAATGAATTTGGGGAAACAAAACTCATCTAACATAAGACATCATATTAAATTTTTAAAAGTATCTAAAGGAAATGAAGAAGGATCTGATGAAATGAAGAAAAATCTGATGTCTCTGATGAGACAGCAAACATAGAACAAGATAATTTAGCAACAGAAATCAATAATACAGAGAAAGTAGTGCAAAATCTGAACAAAAACATGGCATAGAGGAGGGGAAAAGCAACAGTGACAGAAAATGCAGTAAAGTGGAATCAAAGAAGACCTCAACTTGAAATAAAATATTATAAGAAAAAAAATATGGAACTAGAAGAGAGAAAGAGAGAGGGAGAGAGAGGGGGAGGAGGGGGAGAGGGAGAAAATGAATTTGTCATTAAATTATCTGAAAAATGTATCTAACCACCATTCCTTAAGGAAATCAGGCAAAAACATTTCCCAGATTTACTGAGGTCAAAAGACAGACTACATCTTGATATAAATTCCCCAGATGACCCTAGAACAATGTCGAACTTAACTCCTCAGACACTTTACTGTCAAACTCCAGACTACTCCATCTTACAAACAGTGCTAAGGGATAACTAAAGCAGATATAGATAATGTGACATACACCCTCGATTGGGGAAAGAGGTTTTTAAAGCATTCCAAGAAAGCATAGATAGGATTCCCATGACCTAAAATTCTAAGACATTTTTGGAAAAATAGTGAGTGAAATATTGGATACACAAATGAAAATTTTAGTGAGATAAAAACATCAGAAGTAGGGTATGGAGGTGGAGAGAAATGTCTAAAGATATCCAGGGAATTCATTGACCCTCTTTGTTTTTGAAGAATGAGAGGCATCTGACCTAATGTAGTGGTATAAACTCATATGAAAATATACCATCCCTGCAAGTGGCATGTTAAATTAGAAAACCATAAATTAACATTATTTATGTTGTATTGTATTTTTATTTATTTTGTCAAATATTTCCCAATTACGTTTTTATCTGGTTCAGTGCTCTTAGGAGATTTGCTGATGCTGCTGGGCAGTGACTTTGACACTTTAGCCTTGTGGATAAAAAAGCTAGCCTTAAATAGAGTCTCTGACACTTCTGAGAATTGTGAGCCAGGGAAAATTTTAGGAAGGACATTAACAATCTGGAGAGTGTCCAGAGGAGGGCAACCACAATGATGGAAGACATTGAATCTAGGTCAAATAAGTACTGGTTGATGGAACGGGGGATGTTTAGCCTGGAGAAGAGACACTTCAGGGGAGTCATAATAACTGATCAAGTATTTGAAGGGTTGGTGAATAGAGCACTGGTCCTGGAGTTAAGAGGACCTGAGTTCAAATCCAGGCTCAGATACTTGACATACAACTATTTGTGTGACCTCAGGCAAGTCACTTAACCCTAATTGCCTTGCCTTCCACCCTCCCAAAAAATGTATTTGAAGGGTTGTTATGTGAAAGAGAGATTAGACTTAATTCCAGAGATGAGAAGTAAGAGCAATGAATAGAAGTGGCAGCTGTATATTTAAATTGAATATAAGCATTAGCTCTATGTGTAATAAGCTTTGGTAAAGAGCTGGAAGGACATCAAGCCTTTTGGGATCTGTAGCTCTTCCTAGTTTGGGAAGAGAGCCCTTTAATGGGGGTAGGGAGCAGACTAGGTTGGGGATGGAGGATAGGAGGAGATTTTTCAATTACAACTCAACACATCATGAGGGACTCTGGAAGAGAATGAGAAAAAGACAAATGGGGGCAACAGCAGGACACCAGAGCAACAGCTGGTAAAAGCTACATCCACAATTCCCTTCTATAAGACTATGACAGATAACCTCCATCTGAATGAACAAAATACATGTGTTTTATTGCTGGGGCAAGAAGAGAGAAGAATGAAGAGAGAGACAATGGGCCAGCCATCCCCTGCCCCAGCCTTACTTCCGTTTGTGCCTTTCTTAAATATATCCTGTTAGAGAATACATTTGCTGGATTTCATATTGTTTCTCTGTCATTATTTTGCCAAGTTTCCCTTCTTTGCAGTATGAGGGAGCAATAGGACCCACACAGAAGAAATGGACTTTTCCTAGCACAGGGCTGGGGACTCCACCCCAAGCCCATTCTTGAGACTTCTGCTCTCTAACTGGGGTGTACAAACACAACCATCCTTTCAAGTATAGAATCACTGTGAAATCTGCCATAAATCTACCTGCTTTGTTTCCACATCCTTTCCCCCCCCCCCCCATGTGCTACCTGTCAAGATCTTTTGGAATTCTGTCATATAAAATATTAAGCATCCTTCCCAGTTTCATGACATTTGAAAATCTTTCACCTATGCCTTTCTACAAGTCGTTGATAAAACATTAAACAGCACAAGACCAAATATTGCTTCCTGAGGTAGGCTCTTGACATGGAAACATGGTCCAGCTATTCAGCCAGTTTTAAAACCACTTCATATTAATTATCCAGCCCATATCTCTCTACCTAGCCCATAAGAACAGCATGGGAGACATTATCACAAGTTTTGCTAAAATCTATGTAAACTAGACTTACATCATAACTTTAGTAAGCTTGCCAAATAAAAGAAAACGAGGTTGTTTTGACACATCCTGTTTTGGAAGAAACCATCATCCTCTTTATCAAAACACAGTTCCTTTTCTATATTTTCACTAACCATCTCTTCAATAATCTATTTTAGAAAACTTCCAGAAATTGAAGTCGAGCTCACTGGTCTATAGTTTACATATTCCATTCTCGCCATTCCTCATTCCTTTTAAAAAAGGGGTGCATTTACCCTTTTCTAATCCCATGGCACCTCAGCTATTCTCTATAATCTTTCAAAGAACACTTCCAATAACTCAGTAATCACATCTGCCAGTTGAATATAGTTCTTTTTGTCCTGGTAACTGGAACTTATCAATGACAATAAGATGCCCTCTTAGAGTGAGAGCACTACTTATATTGAATATCAGCTCTCTGTAAGCTATTTTGTTTTCTTCCAAATTCAAAGATCATTCTCCTAGGCAGAGAAAAGAGAAATTTAATAAGAATTGAGCAGCTCTGCTATCTCTTTATTATCTGTTATCATCCTTCCATATTTCCTAAGCGGCTATCCTATCCTTTCTTCAATCCCTGTTTCATTTCCCAGGGTAATTTTATATTTTTAAAATTTGCCCTTCCCTTAATTTACCTTATCAGCTACAGTTTATTCTGAGCTTTAGCAATCCAGTTGCCATACTTCCAAGATAGTGTTATGTTTTGGTATTTAACCTTCATTTCTTTCCTTTGCTTCAATATAATATGTATTTCTTTTCAACATCCAGGTCTTTCTATGACTTCCCAGACCTTGGTCTCTTATGTTAACTCTTTTTTTCTCTTCTTTGCAGTGTGTGTGTGTGTGTGTGTGTGTGTGTGTGTGTGTGTGTGTGTGTAAGAGTGTGAGTGTGTGTGTGTGTGTAAGAGTGTGTGTGTGTATGTGTGTGTTTCTTCAGAATTTCATTCTTAAAAGTTTTGTGTTCTCTTAGGCTTACTTCCTCTATAGATTTCAATAAGACAGAGACTTGTAGTGTCAAGTGAATACAACCAGAAGAACAATTTATATAGCATTAATATTATAAAAATGAATAACTTGGAAAGAATTTAGAACTCTGATCAACTAAATATCAGCCCTGACTCCAAAGGACTGATAAAGAAGATGCTAGTCAATTCATAACAGAGTTAATGGACCAATATAAGAACACATTTTGTTTGACTCTGCTTTTATATAGAGGTTTCCTTCCTTCCTTCCTTCCTTCCTTCCTTCCTTCCTTCCTTCCTTCCTTCCTTCCTTCCTTCCTTCCTTCCTTCCTTCCTTCCTTCCTTCCTTCCCTTTTCTTCTTTCCTTCCTGTTAGGGCCTAATTACTAAGGCCTGAGCCCTGGATTTGGTGTGAGGGAGTGCAAGGGTCTTGAAGGCCCAAGATGCTGGGAGGTGCTTTCTGCAAATTAGCAAATTAACTTTTGCTGTGCATTGAGAGTGCTTCATCCAACGGGAATGGTCTCCTCCCCCGCCAACCAGAGGTGTATATATAGAGCAAACTCCCAGAAGAGGGGAAGGAAGGAATTCGGGTATTCAGATAGCAGAGGAGTCATGTAGCAGCCATCAAATAAACCTGTTGAGCTGATCCTGAGTCCTGGCGTTCTGTTGTGCACTTTCCCCGTAGCTGGATCTACAGGGCCGGAGATGTCTGAAGACCTGGTTATAAGTAAGGTCGGCCTGTCGGGACTGCAGCCCGAGAGGAACCCCCAACACTTCCTTCCCAGAGAATAGGAAGAAATGGAAGAGAAAAAAATAAAATGAACGCTTATTAATTGACAAAATAAATTAATAAAATTTTTATTAAAAGAAAAAATAAACATAAAATTACAAAGAAAATAAATTATGCTGATATATGTGTATATGTATGTATATATG
Source organism: Gymnobelideus leadbeateri (assembly GCA_011680675.1). Taxonomy (NCBI): domain Eukaryota; kingdom Metazoa; phylum Chordata; class Mammalia; order Diprotodontia; family Petauridae; genus Gymnobelideus; species Gymnobelideus leadbeateri. Next base: position 139,248 of record WOXC01005848.1, on the reverse strand, counting down.
TATGTATTTATATATACACACACACACACACACACACACACATATAGAGTTTAGTGATTGTAAGAGTCAGTGTATCAGATGATCTTTAAGCATCCTTTCTTCTCTCACAAGTTTACAAATTCTGCACAATCCCTTAGCTCCATGGAATTTCTACTAAGAATTCCAAAACTTTTAGTAATCATTTTCAAACACCACAGTTTTTCACTGACACTCCCTTCCCCACCTCCACTCCCCCATTTCAGAATAGTTAATTCTTCATTTACATATCTGACTCAGCTGCTTATTTTCTTGTTTTCTTATTACTGACTAACTAGCAAAGTCCTTACATAAAATGGTGAGGGAATTTCAAATATGTGTTAACCTCCCACATGGATAATTTAGGAAGAACTAGAAGGCCTATTGTAGCTAGAGTGAAGAGTAGGTAGTGAGAGTCTCGACAAGCTTTATATCCTCACATTAGGGCTAACAATGGACCTATTTTTCTAAAAGCAGTTTTACTAATTTAATAGTCGATTCTATTACTCCATTGGATCGGTGGTCTCATAGACATAACACCTTTCTGAGCCATCATATGGGCAAGTTGTTAACCCAGCATTTTCTGTTTCTCTAGATTGGGTTGCCAAGCTGGTAGGGGTGGTATGGGGTGATGGGATATGGGGCTGGAAACAAGCTGGATTCATGAGTTTTTATATCAGACACTTGGAGTGTTATTGCTTTGGGAAATGAGAGTTTAAAATGCTGTTAACTTAGTTTTCTGACATCTATCCTGCTTTCCTTTTTTAAGTAAATTGTGTCTTTATCCTACTAAAATGTTTGTCTGCACTAGTGGATAGAGTTCCTACACTGGGGGTTCCCTACACCAATAGTCACAGATTTGTGCCCCTTCTAGAAATGGTGTATATCATGCGATGGGGCTTCAGAGTGAAAATAGGGGGCTCAGGGCATTCATTTGAATAGTTATAAGTAGGTGAATGTAAGTTCTTTAAGGGATTGGGTGGTCTCACATTTATATTTATACCCTCAGCACCTAGCACAATGCCTGGACTTTAGTAGATGCTTAAATGCTTTTCTAACTGAGTGATTGATTAATTAATAGATATGAATCCAGACCTGGGTACAAATATCTCAGTGGCATCACATGAATTTCTTATTTACATTATTTTCCAGGGGGTCCAAAGCTACTTCATTAAAGTTAGCATGGCATCTAATTATATTTATAGGGAATACAACCCCCTAAAAAGGGAGGAAACCAAAGATCACCCCTTTCACCCAGTAGCTCCTTTATAATGACTATTAATGAACTGTCAAAAGGCAATTCACTTCCCTGTCCTGTAACATTGATGGGGGGAGGGGGGAGTAGGGAATAGTGTCCTACCTCCTTATTGAGTACATGCAGGGGAATAATATTTTGGAAGTGTTTGATGGAATCTTGATGACTGCTCAGTATTCAAAAAGCCCAAGGAAGCAAAAGGAAAAACATTTAAGAAGAAAGTCACCTTACTCAAAGTGTGAAATGCCAGAGGTCAATGAGAGAAGGAAGCATTGAGTCATGGGTGCCCTTTCTTTGTATTTCTACCTGTCTGGTTCTTCATGTTTTTAATCAGAAGAGTTAAAAAAAATACTTCACTGCATTGCAAGGAACAGGTTCACCTCTGTGTGTCTCATTCAACAAAGGGCAGATGAGTCAGGAATACACATAAAAAGAATAAGAATGTTAGCAAAAAGGGAAGATGGCCAGGTTCCAGAAAATGCTATTGAAGATCTGGTCTAAGAATATTATGCCCAATTTAAATGATTTTTAAAACAAATAGCCTTTGATGGAACAATCATCTGAGCTTGATTTTGACAGGTATATAAAGCTAAGCCTATTTTATATTTAAAGTTGTTAGTGGCGGGGCGGAGCCAAGATGGCTGAGTAGAAACAGCTCATCCAAGCCACTCTACCCCCAGATTCCCCCCAAACTATGTAAAAGGGGACTCTGAACAACTTCTGGAGCCCCAGCACCCACAGAACGACACAAAGAAGCTAACTTCCCGCTGAGGACAGCCCAGCAGCCCTGCAGGAAGGACCAGCGCAGCAGTCTGGGAGCCGGCAGCACGCAGTACACAGATCGCGGGGAGCCGAGCTGAGCGGAGCCCAGGTCCCTGTGAGCTGAGGTTTTAGCCCCAGGGCGGCAGGGCCAGCAGCCAGCTGGAGAGACCCCAGAACACCAGCAGCTGTGGCGACTCCAGAATTATCAACATAGACATGCCTAGGACAAAGTAAGAGGTTAGTGTCCTATGGACTTTGGGACCAGTATTTGGGGAATGTGTTGGCTCCCTCCCCTGGGGGCTAGAAGCCATTGAGGAGACACGCCATTTTGTAGTTTTCAGAGGCAGCTCCAGCTCCTGGCCTGCAAATTGTAGGGAGATCCAGCGATCAGTCTTGGGGGGTAATCGCTCTTGCTTTAACCTCCCTGGATCTGGATTGTGATCTAGGGTGGAAGTCGTGGGTGGGTTTACAGCTTGCCAGAAACGGAAGTTGCCCCCCACACGTTCGGGACGAAAATTCCTCTAGCTGGCCTTAAAGCCATAGTGTGGCAACAAGCCCAAAAGTCAAGCAATTAAGTGGCAACATGCCAAGGCAAAGGAAACAGAAAAATGCAACCCTAGACTCCTATTTTGGGGGCATAGAGCGGGAAAAGGACTGTGTGGTCAGAAGTCCTGCTCCAAAAGCCCCAGGGGAAAACATGAGCGGGTTGCAGGCCATAGAGGACCTTAAGAAGGACTTTAAAAATCAAATAAGAGAAGTGGAGGAAAAATTGGAAAGAGAAATGAGAAGGATGAAGGAAAAGTATGAAATGAGGGTCAACAGCCTGACTGAGGAAAACAACACCTTAAAAAATAGACTAACTCAAATGGCAAAGGAGGCCCAAAAGGGCAATGAGGAGAAGAATGCCTTAAAAAGTCAAATTTGCCAGATGGAAAAAGAATCTCAAAAGTACACTGAGGAGATTCATTCCTTCAGAGTTAGACTGGAGCAAATGGAAGCTAATGACTTTATGAGAAATCAAGATGCTGTTAAGCAGATCCAAACAAACTAAAGATTAGAAGGCAATGTGAAATATCTCATGGGAAAAACCACTGACCTGGAAAATAGATCCAGGAGAGATGATTTAAAAATTATTGGACTACCTGAAAGCCATGATCAAAGAAAGAACCTAGAAATCACCCTTCAAGAAATTCTCAAGGAAAACTGCCCTGATGTTTTAGATCCAGAGGGCAAAATAGAGGTTGAAAGAATCCACAGATCACCTCCTGAAAAAGATCCCAAAAAGAAAACTCCCAGGAATATTATAGCCAGGTTCCAGAATCCCCAGATCAAGGAGAAAATACTACAAGCAGCCAGGAAGAAACAATTTCAATATTGTGGAAACACAATCAGAATAGCCTAGGACCTGGCAGCTTCTACACTGAGGGATTGAAGGGCATGGAATATGATATTCCAGAGGGCAAAAGAGCTGGGAATGAACCCAAGGGTCACCTACCCAGCAAAACTGAGTATTTTGTTTCAGGGGAAAATATGGTCATTCAGTGGAATAGAGGACTTTCAAGCATTCTTGAGGAAAAAACCAGAATTGAATAGAAAATTTGACATCCAGACACAAGAAAGAAGAGATGCCTGAGAAGGTAATCAGGGAAAAGAAATCAAAAGGAACTTATCAAAGTTGAACTATTTACATTCCTATATGGAAAAGCAATAACTGTGACTGATGATATCTTTCTCACTAATAAATAATGGAAGAAGGGTGTGTGGTCACATGAATACATATTTGAATGTGTGTGTGTGTGGTTACAGTTATATATGGATAGAGGGCATAGGTTGAATTTGTTGGGAAGGGAGAATACTCAAGGGATGAAATTATGAGGTGAGAGGAAAGTGGCAAGAGGAGATGGGGAAAGACAGGGTAGGTGCAAGGGGAAGTGGTTGCAAGGGAGGGGAAGAATAGGAAGGCAAAAAAAGGCAAAACCACATTCTCATTGAATTTGGTTCAGGGAGAGAATGACATACATACTAAATGGGATATCTCAACCTGCAGCAGAATAGGGGGAAGGGGGATGAGAGGAGGGATGATGGATGGGAGGGCATCCTTGGGGGAGGGGAGGTTGGAAGTACCCACTATAGAAGAGGGACAGGATCATGTAGGGAATGGACCAGGTGGGGGGTGGGATGAGTGGGAGGGAATTATAAGCAGCCTTGTACAATATATCTACTATGATAATGTTTTGCATAGATAGACATGTACAACATATACTGAATTACTTATCTCCCCAGAGGGAATGGGTGACAAGGGAGGAAGGAAATGGATCTGAAATTCGAGGTCTTACCATTAAATGTTTCAAATATATATAAATACTATTATTAATACCCTTTTGCTTATAATTGGGAGATAAGATGTGCAGGCATTGGGACACAAAGATTCACCTTCCTCTAATGGAAAAGTCGAAGGGGGTATGGGAGAAGTTATGGGAGAGAGCAGATTGGAGGAAGCGATATCTTGTGGGACTGCTATTCTGGGAGGTTGGGTAGGGGAATAACAGGGGGGACATGATTGTAACTCAAAATCTGGTGGACATGAATGATGTAAAACAGAAGTTAATAAAGCATTTGTTTAAAAAAATAAAGTTGTTAGTGTGTGTGTATACACACATATAGATATATAATGAACATTATATATGTATACATATTACATATGTGTCTATGTATATGTGTATAAATATATACATTTATATAAACTTCACTATTACAATAAGTTTTAAAGCATTATAAGCTTTGAAGAAGCCCCCTAAAGTGTTGGTGTCTAGAGAATGGAGGGGGTTTTATTCCAGTGCTAGTTTTGACATCTAATCAGTTATGGGGAAAGATGTTTTGATCTACACCCAAGGCTATGAAGGCCCACAACTTTCCACAACCACAAATAAGAAGACATGGTACGTGCTTTTGTTACTAGTACATGACAGTAGAAACTAATTCCTAGGTGTCTGAGTCAATGAAGTATTCTCTAGAGGAAAGGTTAATGCAAACAGAGACAGTGTGACAAAGAATAGTGTGAATGACAGGGAAATATACAACAGCAATGTGAATGGAAGACAAAATATTTGTAAGGTGTACAAGAATCTGAGGGACAGCGAGGTGGTGTAGTGGCTAGAGTGCCAGGCTTGGAGTCAGATGATCAATGATCTTAGAAAAACATGAAAATAATGAAGAGTGAAATGAGCAGAACCAAGAGAACATTGTATACAGTAACAGCAATGTTGTTTTAAGAATGACTTGGAGCAAATAAGTCATTTTAACCACTATAAGTACCCAAATTAACTATAAAGGACATATGAAAAAACGTGCTATCTGCATCCAGAGAAAGAACTGATAAATAAAAGTATGTGTAGAATAACTTTACATATATGTGTATGTATATGTATATATGTGTATACACACATACATGTACACACACCTATTTGTGTCTAATGATAGCCTCCTCTAGGGAGGGGAAAAAAGAAATTTACATGACAACTATTATATATTTAAAAAGAATAGCAAGTGGTGCATAATAGATTTTCAGCTTCATAAGCAATCGTTTTTATTATACTATATTATGTAAATGCTTGCTTTATTCCATAAATTAAAAATAAAATAAATATTTAAAAATCTGACCTCAGAAACCTAGTAGTTACGTGACCCCGGGCAAGTCATTTAACCTTACTTACCTCAGTTTTCTCATCTGTAAAATGAACTGGAGAAAGAAATGGTAAACCCCTCCAGTGTCTTTGCCAAGAAAACCCCCATGGCGTCACAAAGAATTGGATATGACTGAAAAATGATTGAACAACAGTATGAGAGTTCTGAACCCTGGCAGCTTGTATGGTAGAGAAATCATTTCATAAAATAATCTGCTTCTGGGAGGGACAGAGAAAGGAAGACAGTAGTTTGTGGGATGGATTCCTGGCATGGGATTCTGTGTACAGGAAAGAAAGAAAGTGTGTGATTACTTAGATCTCCAGAGAAGGCTGAGGGTAAATATGTTTGAGAGGAGTTTGTGCTATGTTCTGTGTCCCAACACTCTCACCACTCATGCACTGGTACCAAATCAGATTCTGAAAATCTGAATGGCAGAATAATCAGGTCAATATGGGGTTTACATAGGAAAAAGAATAGATTGAGTACAAAGGGATCTAGAATGGTGGCAATAGCAGGATTGTGGGTTGGGGATGGGTCTTTAACATAAATTGCAAGTCCCTGTTACTAGAATACACTTAAAGACAAAACAAACAAACAAACCTTAGTTTCTTTCAAATAACCTTTCATAATGTTTAGTTTAATTGGTGAATCTCTTTTTCTCCTAGTTGTCTTACATTAAAATATTTCAGTGTATTATAAATATTTATGATTAATAGTAATAAACAGATCATTTGCTTTACCTGCAATGACTGCCTTCTGTGAGCTACTAGCTATAGAATTGTTCTGACCTATATAAAAATAAATAGAAAGATGAAACATAATCTTAATTTTAAAGTCATTTTATAAAAAATCCAACCTATGTTCCCCTGCAATTTCCTGAATCTTTCAGGAGAGTTGTGTAGACATATCCTCTCTCATAGGCTCATCTCTCTTAGGAAAGTTATATAGAGATGTCTACATGAACATTTGCATTGGATTTATGTTCACTCTTTTTTTTTTCTTTTTGGAGGGCAATTGGGGTTAAGTAACTTGCCCAAGGTCACACAGCTAGGTTTTTTTTGTTTGTGTGTGCATCAAGTGTCTGATGCCGGATCCGAACTCAGGTCCTTCTGACTCCAGGGCTGACGCTCTACTCACTGCGCCTAGCCGCCCCTATGTTCACTCTTGATTCTGTAAATATCCAATAAATATTTCAGAGCAAAAAACAAAACAGAACAACAAACCAGCCAAGAAGAACCAAAAATGCAGGGCTGAGATTGATCCTGGGCATATAACATGAAGAGAATTGCCTGAGGTTGTTTTTATGTTGCTCTGTGACAGGGATAATCAAGAAGAAAATTACTTTACTTTAAGAGGAATATACAGAGGCCAAGGAGAAAAGACATTGAGTTGTTGTTTGTCCTTCATTTTCAAAGAGGACCAATGACATCCTGGGGTGATATCATGTCTGTGAAGTGAATTGGTCTTAAGTGAGGCAAAAAATTGGTGCTACATTCTCTCTTCCACAATCATCAAAGTCCAGTGGCAAGACAAAAGGCAAGATGAGTGGTGATGGACAGGCTTACAGTGGATGGCCCTGGCATCTTCAATGTCTGGCCAAGCTTTAATCGCTTCCACGGAGGCTGCTTCAGTCACCTCCATGGCTATTGGAACAAATTATTCTTATCCACTCATTCCATTGGGGGAAGTCTTCCCATGCTTGGGGTAGATACCCCCCTTAATTCACTGATAGGTTTAAGGCCTGTCAGTTTAGCCCATCTGCCAAGAAGGTTTTATCAGGGTGTGATTGTTGCACATGCTACAGCTTCTTGAGCCCCAGGTGATAGGTAGATACCAAAGGCAGATGAATAGCCTGAAAAGAGCTCAGCAAGCCCTCCCCAGAGGTTGAGTGAGAGGTTGTCTGCACACATCTATGCTTAGTACTTGGGGTGGTTGTGACATCTTCTAAGGCCAAGGACCAAAAGAATGAAGATGGCAGGGACTTTAGAGATCATTTGATGGACCCTCCCCCTTATTTTACAAATGGGGGAACTGAGGCCCAGAGAACTAAAGTGACTTGCCTAAGGTCACATGGATAGCAAAATTTAGAATCGGAAAACAAGAGTCAAAGAAAGATGTTAGTTATGTTCTCATAACAGCTGGCTGAGGTATCTGGTGGCAAACCTGCCTAGCAGGTAGGTGTGTGTGTGTGTGTGTGTGTGTGTGTGTGTGTGTGTGTGTGTGTTGGGGTGAGGGGGTGCTGAGAACAGTTACCATGACAGCTGTAAGTGGAAAGCTTTAATATGTTTGGCTAGGAGGGGGAACCAAGGGTGGGTGAGATGATTTCAGGACTTCTCCCCTTGTGACTTTGATGGGGGGGGAGGCACAGAATACTGAGTGGGAAAACTGGAAAGTTCATTCTTTTAATAACAAGTAGTCATAGTTTACTGAAGTTGTGGTAGATTTTAACTCTGCACTTCTTTCAAATTCCACTTCAGTAAATAGAGTGTCTCAAAGGCCGTTGTGCAGTTTTGTTTTGTTTTTTTGCGTTTTGGTGGGCAATTGGGGTTAAGTAACTTGCCAAGGTCACACAGCTAGGTTTTTGTCTGTGTATGCGTTAAGTGTCTGAGGCCGGATCCGAACTCAGGTCCTTCTGACTCCAGGGCCGACACTCTACTCACTGTGCCACCTAGCCGCCCCTGTTGTGCAGTTTTAAGCCTAAAACTACATGAAGACCTTGAGACATCCTGTACTTTAATATATTTGAGTGAGATATCCTTTCAGTGTCATGCTGATGTGGAAAAGGGATTGAGATCCTGTGGGGATGTGTGCTAGAAGTATTTTTTTTTTTTGCAGGGAGGGCAGGGTAATTGGGGTTAAGTGACTTGCCCAAGGTCACATGGCTATTAAGTGTTAAGTGTCTGAGGCTGGATTTGAACTCAGGCCCTCCTGACTCCAGGGCTGATGTTCTATTCACTGTGCCAGCTAGCCGCCCCTTGCTAGAAGCATTTGACAAGTTATGAATTATTGTTCAGTGTATTCCTTCTACCAGGGCATCTAGGTAACTCAATGGATAGAGCACCAGTCCTGGAATCAGGAAGACTCATCTTCCCAAGTTCAAATCTGTCCTTAGACACTTACTAGATCTGTGACCCTGGGTAAGTCATTTAATCTTGTTTGCCTCAGTTTTCTTGTCTGTAAAGTGAACTGGAAAAGGAAATAACGAACCATTCCAGTTTCTTTGCCAAGGAAGCCACAAATGGGATCATGAAGAATTGGTTGGACACGATTGAAATGACCGAATAATAACAACCACAAAGAACTAGAAAAAAAACTAGGAACCGGAGGGTTAGTGGTCCTGCTTGCTCTCACACTCAATGGCATTGTGACTCTAGGCCAGTTGCTGGAGGCAGTAGGGAAAGCTGAGAGTGCCACCTCGTGGTTCCCCCTAATACTGAAGAGAGGGCCTGGGAGCTAGAAAATACTCAACCTTAGAGCTCCACCTAGTGGTCTGTATAGATATTGTCCTCTGAGTAGCTACTCAGCCATGCCATAGCACATGGTGCAAGTGTAAAGCAGTAGCTTCGTATGGCCTTATGTGCCTTTAATATTAATAGAATAATAATCAGATAAATTGGCTTCCTCAAGTCTCTAAAATGTTAACTTCATGCCACTTAAGGAAAATAGTAAGTTGAATGAAAAATTTATAGATTTAGTCTGGAAGGGACTTCAGAGACCAGGAGGAAACTAAGGCTGGAAGAGGTTAAGTGACTTTCCTAGTAAATGAGGCAGGATTTGACCTCAGGTCTTTCTGACTCCTGGTCTAGCAATTTATTAGATTTGCAGTTATCCATCGGTAATTTATCAATGTATTAGAGGCCTTTCGCTAGGAAGATGAAAAATAATGAAATTTATCATTACTATTTATATTCTGTGAGCAATATCAATGTGTAGAGGTATTGTTGTGTCAAAAAGCTGAGTTTTTACCGCTGTGCTATTCTATCCTATTGAATAAAACATTGTCAAGTTGTGATTTCAAGGATTATTCATTCAGGAAACTTTTGCTAAGGGTCTCCTGTGGTCAAGGTGGTAGAAAAAGATTGCTAGGATACAAGAGGACTTCACTAGTCCTATGGCACCGAAGACTTAGGACTTTCCAATAACATGAAGAGGAGTTTTAAAGGAGGAAATAGAAGCACTTGTTTCTAGAGTTTTTTCTTATTTGTGTATCTGGCATTTAGGGAACATTTGCTGAAAAGGTCTTTCTATGATCTCTACAAATGGCAAGAAATACTTCTGACAGGCTAACAACCATCATACTCTGTTAAAACAAAAGCAGAGAGAGCTTAAACAGAACACTTACTGACTTATGAAGGGTTTCCTGGCATCTAGAACTTACAATCTCTTATATAATTAACAGACTCTTGTCCTACACTACGTCATGGTTCTTTTTTTGGTGCAAAGTACTCTATTGCAATCTGAAATCCAATTATTATTATTTTCTTAGGGTTTTTTTTAGGAAGCATTCAGGGCTAAGTGACTTGCCCACGGTCACACAGCTAGTAAGAGAAGCAAAATTCTTTAGAAAATGAAGCTGACCATTCCTGTTCAATCTTTCAAGAAATATTCTCAGTTTTTTAATATTATAAAATTATAAAGACAATCCAATTTTTTTCTCTAAATGGAATATAACTCTTTTTATTAAAGTGATTAATTAAACCTTACTAAGATATTGGAACTTGTAGTTTTGTTGACTCAACAGTATATCCAGAATATAGAAAGATGTGGCATAGAGAGACAGAGTGACCCAATGGAAAGCATGATGGTCTCTGGAGTCAGAGTCAGTAGACAAATTCTGCTTCTGCTACTTACCTTTGACCAAAGGCTTATCTGGGGCCTGCTAATAATGCCTTCCTTTTTGAGATTACTTTCCATTTGCTCTATATCTATTTTGGATAAAAGCATTTATTTACAGGCTGTCTTTAGAGGCTGCTAGGTGGATCCGGGAATAGAGAGCTGAGCCTGGAGTCAGAAAGACTTGAGTTCAAATTCAGCCTCGGATACTAGTTGTATGACTTTGGGCAAGTCAGTTAACCTCTGCTCACTCAGTTTTCTCAGTTGTAAGAGAGGAGATAATAATAGTACTTGCCTTGCAGAATTGTTGGAAGCATCAAATGAGATAATATTTGTAAAGCACCCAGCACATAGTAAGTATTATATAAATACTTTTTTCTCTTCCTTTAGCCCATTAGAATCTAAGTTCATTGAGGGAAGTGAAAGCTTTTGTCTTCTGTGTGTTCCTAGGAGACACTGAACCAGGGAATAATGCTTATTGCTTGACTGTTGGGCAGGTCATCTTTGGTCCTCAGTGCCTTCTATATAAAATGAGGTGCTTGAACTAGATGCCCTCTAATCCTATGGTACTTTGAATCTGTGATCCTAAAATGCTGACTTCAAAACCAAAATAAGGTTTTAGTGTAGAAAAGTCCATCCTGATGTTTTTGTCAGTGAAAGGAACTTCATTGTGGAAAATCCCTTGACTAGTGCAGAACGAGGCAGCTTGTTGTTGTGGATAGAGAGCCCACCCTAGAGTCAGGAAGTCCAGGATTCTAATCTTTCCTCTGGCACCCATCAGGCATTGCTGCCCAACTATAAACAATTAACTTGGCCTCTCAGTGCCCGTATGACTGTGGGACATCATCATGCCTCAGGATCAGGTAATCTCCTTTTCTCCTCTTCCCCCTCTAAGCTTCTTTTTATATGTCATCTTCTCCCATTAGATTGTGAGTCCTTTAAGGTCAGGGAATGTCTTTTGCCCTTCTTTGTATGGCCAGAACTTAGCACAGTACTTGGCATATAGTAGGCACTTAAAATGTCTAATGACTAACTGATTGAAAGAAATGAATACATGGTTGGCCTGTGCATTTTTCCTAAAATGGAGGTTCTGGAAAGCACTAGCCAAAGAGAAGAAAAGGCTCGGGGGCAGAAGGACTGCAAGTAGAAGTCCAAGGGTAGTTTGAACTTCCTTTGTAAGAAAAAGTATGGAGAATCAGGAGTGAAGCCTGGAGAGGAATGTCTTCTTGGAGAAAATCTATCTAACTAAAGTGTTGATAATGATATCTAAAATTATGTATAATACCTATAATATATTATGTATATTATGCATATATTATATATAGTGTATATAATGGATGATATGCATATTACACGTAATGATAATTCTTTTTTTTTTTTTTTGAGGGCAATTGGGGTTAAGTAACTTGCCCAAGGTCACATGGCTAGGTTTTTGTTTTGTGTGTGCATTAAGTGTCTGAGGCTGGATCTGAACTCAGGTCCTTCTGACTCCAGGGCCGGTGCTCTACTTACTGTGCCACCTAGCCGCCCCCTTGTAATGATAATTCTAATAATATAAATTGAAGAAAACAACAAAAAAGACAATAAAACATATCTCCTCTTTATCCTGGAGGTGGGAGACTATATATATTGGACATTGCATATACTGTCAGACTTGGTATGTTGATCAATCAATCAATTAACATTTATTAAGTGCCTATAATGTACCTTCTCTACTGGGAGGAGATTCAGGCTGCTTAAGACAGTAGGTGACAAAAACAACATCCTAATAGTTAAAGGCAACCTTTCAAAAGAACTGATGGATGGATGGATAGATGGATGGATGGGTAGATGGATGGATGAATGAGTGGATAGCTCTTTGGTTTTCCTTTCTGAAAAACCTGCAGTTTACACTTTGGATCTTCTTGAAATTGAATAATGTGGTGGAGGCCAGTCTCGGAGTTATGAAGTGACATATGACAACTCTGGCAGGTTAATCATAGCGGTTTCTTTTCTCCCCAAGATCCTAGCACTTGACCTGCCTGGGTTGCGGGTCTCTCAAGGGGAATGATGTTAGGCCAAGGCATGATACTGAATGACTGAGCTCCTCTGATGCTTCTAAATTTCTGGAGATTGATAGAACCAGGTTCGTTTTTCTTTTCATTTAAGTACAATGTGAATTGCAGCTTTTCATCTCTCCAGTCTGTTGAGACACTGTGTTTATATGAATAGTCTCCAAAATGAAGAAAAATGTAACGCTTCTACAAAATATACAAGTTGCCTACACTGGCTCTTGAATAGTCTGCTTTGTTCTCAAAGTTACAAGGGCCTTTCTGTCATTGCACTGAGAATTTCTGTAACAGGTTAAAAAAAATCATTAGCAATTGAAACGTTCAAACTCATTAGGGTTTCTTCCCTGGCAATGGGAGCCAGCCAGTGCAAAGAAGGATGAACATGGAGTCTTAGTTTGGCTTCTCATTTTTTCCATTTTCTACTTTTTAACCTCAAGCATGTTGCTTAACCTCCATGGCTCTAGATTTCTGCATCTGTACATTGGAAATTGGACTATAATCAGAGGGTGGTATTTTACTTTCCTCAGGCTGTAGACCTATCTTTTTAAAGGATCAGACAAAAAGATCTAGGAAAGAAGTCCTTCACCAGCACAGATTGCAACCCTTCTGTGACTTAATGGAGAAAACCTGGGAGTTGTGTGAGGAATGTAAGGGCAAAGTGACTTGCCTCGAATCACAAACTGGTTAGTGACAAAGGTACAATGGGAAGATAGGTCTTTCTGTATCAGAGGCAGCCAAGTGATGTAGCAGATAGCCTGCTGGACCTGGAGTCCGGAAGACATGAGTTTGTATCCATCCACAGACATTTAACTTGTTTTGTACCGTGGGGCAAGTCATTTAACTTCTGTTTGCCTCAGTTTTCTTATCTGTAAAATGAAAATAATGGAACCTCTCTACCAGGGCAGTTGTAAAGATCAAATAAGATATTTGGAAAGTGCTTAACATGCCTGGTAGGTAGTAGGCATTTAATAAATGTTTTTTTTTTTCCTTCTTTCCTGGACCCATTGCACTATCCATTACCCTGTAATGGTAAGGGAATTTTGTCTGCTTGTAACTTCTGTTTGTATTTTCTCTGAAGTCCAGGATACTGACTTTCCCCCCTGAACTAGGTAAATGATATATGTTTGATTAAAATAAGATTGTAAACCCCTTTTGAGTTGCTTTCCTTTAGCAAAACAAATAAAAAAATCTGCAAAGCAAATCATATCCTGAGTGTGCTGGGGTCCTTGCTGCTACACACCCAGAGAGGTTACATATAGGTAAGGGGAACTCTTATAAGGTCGGTTAGCCTAGCAAAGGTCTAGGCATACTTTGAAGCAATAAATATCAATTTTCTTTCCATCTCTTTGCCAAGTTTGGCACTGGGTTACTATAAGCACAGTGAAAATATAAGGAAAAAATAGTATCCCACAGCTTTTACCTTTCATGTGTAGTTTGAATTCCTACATTAAGGGATTAAGGGATCTGTAGCTCTCTGAGTAATCAAATGGAGCAACTAAGTGGGACAGCAGATAGAGCACTGGGCCTGGAATCAAGAAGACCCAAGTTCAAATTCAGCCTTAACACTTGCTAGCTGTGTGACCCTGGGCAAGTCACTTAATTCCTATTTGCCTCAGTTCTTCATCTGTGAAACAAAGACACAATGGAGAAGGAAATGGCAAACCTTCCCCATATCTTTGCCAAGAAAACCCCACAGATAAAGTCCATGGGATCATGAAGAGTTAGACATGAATGAATGATAACAGTTCTTAAAACCTCTGTAAATGCATTGTCTTCAAAGAATTGTAGGACCTTTCTCTTACAGTAACCTGTCTTTTCACTTTATAAGGAAAATAAAAGTGGCTTCCACTTTTTCACCATCATGTGACTTCTTTTTTTAATGGAGAATTTAATTTTCCAGAGCATTCAGTCAAACCTACCAATTTTGGGTATTGGGACAACCATTTTCCTAGGGCAAACAACAAGAAAATGACCCCTTATATCAGCTTTGAATTAAAGATGCAAAAGTAATATAAGAAGAAATTAAGACAAATTTATAATATTGTGAATTTAGAACCTGATGTGATCTTTGTGATTCCAAACCATTTTTTTCAGATGAGAAAATCAAGCCCCAGAACAGTGAAGGGATTTGCCCAGGCATAACCAGGTAATGACTAGAAGAGCTGGTATTTCATCCCTAGTCCTCTGACTTCATATAGGATGATCCTTTCTCACTAACCTCCTTCCTTCTCAAACAAGCAGAAAGAAATAGTGATTGTAGTGGATGAGGCAATAGAATCTCTGTTGGAAGGACCTGAGAGTCACCTAGTATAAAGCCAAGCATGAGCAACTTTTCAGAGGACTGGTGCTGTGAAAACTTCAAGGTTCTGATTACACAGTATAGTGAACTATAGTAAAATATTTATTCAGAGATAAATTAAGGCTAAACATTCACAGAAATCAAAGTACAGCATTCACAATGTTGTAACTTAACAACTTATCACTAAAACGGCCACATAGCTTTCACCAAAGTGGTCACATAGTTTTAAGCAAAAGATAACATTCATTTAGTAAGAACTCAATCATTTAGTAAGTCCTTAATTCAATCATCCTTAAGGAGGCAAGAGTCCTTAATTGATATGAAGTACCAAGGTCAAGGTTCTCCACCCCTACATTGTCTTAATCTCTTCAGTTGAAAAGTCCTCTTTCTTCTTAATTGGAGAATTCCTTAATTCAGTCATCTAAAGGTCAAAGTTCTCTACCCCTAGGCCACAGCAAATCATGATCTTCTCAGTTTGCATTAAATACCCAAGGAGAGGTCTTTTCATCTTGACTCAAGGCAGATTCTCAGATTCCATGTTTCCTCTTCCATGGTCCCAGCTCCTACCTGAATCTATCCAACTGCCACCTGGGTTCAAAGGCAGACAGCTCTCAGTTCCTTGTCCAGCTTCTTGTGCAGTTCCTGTTCCATATTGAAGCTCACAGTGTCTAGTCCACCTCAAGTCCTTCACAGTTTCTGTTCCTGGGAAGACAAAACTTAATAAAGCCACAATAACATTCACACATATTACCAGCATCCTCATCCATTCACTTTCTGCCTGTGACATTAACATGGACCCAACAACAAGGTCTAAGAAATTAAAACAAATCATTAGTATAGTTCCAGGACCTTTGAAAACATTAATAAGACCCTTCTCCAGGATTTCTGTAAACATACAATAAGAAAATCCCCTTTCAGGGCTTCTGTAACAACAGCACCATCCTCTTTCAGCAGATGAATCTGACAAAGTAACATCAAAACAAAGTACTGACACTGCAGCCATGCCTCTTCCCAGTTCTCATCTCTTCTCATTTCTTCTCAATTCTCAGTTCAGTTCTCAGTTCTCATTTCTCTTCTCAGTTCTCAATTCTGTTCTCAATTCTTCTTTCTCTCCAGCAGTAGCAACTCAGCCTCCATGCTGCTCACTCCCAGCAGTTCTGGCCTCTCTCAGCTTGGACTTTTCCTTATATATGGTATTAGCTCCTCCCTATTCTGCCCCTTCCTTTTACATCAACAAGTTCATCCAACTGTGGGATTCACAAGTTTTGAATCTTTTTTTTTTTAGTCAATTAAACAAATGCTTTATTAACTTCTGTTTTACATCATTCATTTCTGCCAGATTTTGAGTTACAATCATTTTCCCCCCATTATTCCCCTACCCAACCTCACAGAATAGTAGTCCCACAAGATATCACTTCCTCCAATCTGCTCTCTCCCATACCTTCTCCCATACCCCCATTGACTTTTCCATTAGAGGAAGGTGAATCTTTGTGTCCCAATGCCTGCACATCTTATCTCCCTATTACAAGCGAAAGAGTATTAATAATATTATTTATATATATTTGAAACATTTAATGTTACGACCTCGAATTTCAGATCCATTTCCTTCCTCCCTTGTCACCCATTCCTTCTTGGGAGATAAGTAATTCAGTATATGTTGTACATGTCTAGCTATGCAAAACATTATCATAGTAGATATATTGTACAAGGCTGCTTATAATTCCCTCCCACTCATCCCACCCCCACCTGGTCCATTCCCTACATAATCCTGTCCCTCTTCTATAGTGGGTACTTCCAACCTCCCCTAACCCCAAGGATGCCCTCCCATCCATCATCCTTCCTCTCACCCCCCTTCCCCCTATCCTGCTGCAGGTTGAGATATCCCATTTAGTATGTATGTCATTTTCTCCCTGAACCAAATTCAATGTGAATGTGGTTTTGCCTTTTTAGCCTTCCTTATTCCCCCCCTCCTTTGCAACCACTTCCCCTTGCTTCTTCTACATGGGATAGTTTACCCTACCCTGTCTCTCCCCATCTCCTCTCACCACTTTCCTCTCTCACCTCATAATTTCATCCCTTGAGTATTCTCCCTTCCCAACAAATTCAACCTATGCCCTCTATCCATATATAACTGTAACCATATACACACACATTCACATATGTATTCTTATGACCACACCCCTTCTTCCATTATTTTCATAGTGAGAAAGATATCATCAGTCATAGTTATTGCTTTTCCATATAGGAATGTAAATAGTTCAACTTTGATAAGTTCCTTTTGATTTCTTTTCCCTGATTACCTTCTCAGGCATCTCTTCCTTCTTGTGTCTGGATGTCAAATTTTCTATTCAACTCTGGTTTTTTCCTCAAGAATGCTTGAAAGTCCTCTATTCCACTGAATGACATATTTTCCCCTGAAACAAAATACTCAGTTTTGCTGGGTAGGTGACCCTTGGGTTCATTCCCAGTTCTTTTGCCCTCTGGAATATCATATTCCATGCCCTTCGATCCTCAGTGTAGAAGCTGCCAGGTCCTGGGCTATTCTGATTGTGTTTCCACAATATTGAAATTGTTTCTTCCTGGCTGCTTGTAGTATTTTCTCCTTGATCTGGGGATTCTGGAACCTGGCTATAATATTCCTGGGAGTTTTCTTTTTGGGATCTTTTTTCAGGAGGTGATCGGTGGATTCTTTCAACCTCTATTTTGCCCTCTGGATCTAAAACATCAGGGCAGTTTTCCTTGAGAATTTCTTGAAGGGTGATTTCTAGTTTCTTTCCTTGATCATGGCTTTCAGGTAGTCCAATAATTTTTAAATTGTCTCTCCTGGATCTATTCTCCAGGTCAGTGGTTTTTCCCATGAGATATTTCACATTGCCTTCTAATCTTTCATTTGTTTGGATCTGCTTAACAGCATCTTGATTTCTCATAAAGTCATTAGCTTCCATTTGCTCAGTCTAACTCTGAAGGAATAAATCTCCTCAGTGAACTTTTGAGATTCTTTTTCCATCTGGCAAATTCGACTTTTTAAGGCATTCTTCTCCTCATTGCCCTTTTGGGCCTCCTTTGCCATTTGAGTTAGTCTATTTTTTAGGTGTTGTTTTCCTCAGTCAGGCTGTTGACCCTCATTTCATACTTTTCCTGCATCCTTCTCATTTCTCTTTCTAATTTTCCTCCACTTCTCTTATTTGATTTTTAAAGTCCTCCTTAAGGTCCTCTATGGCCTGCAACCCACTCATGTTTTCCCCTGGGGCTTTTGGAGCAGGACTTCTGACTTCACAGTCCTTTTCCCGCTCTATGCCCCCAAAATAGGAGTCTAGGGTTGCATTTTTCTGTTTCCTTTGCCTTGGCATGTTGCCCCTTAATTGCTTGACTTTTGGGCTTGTTGCCACACTATGGCTTTAAGGCCAGCTAGAGGAATTTTCGTCCCGAACGTGTGGGGGGGCAACTTCTGTTTCTGGCAAGCTGTAAACCCACCCACAGCTTCCACCCTAGATCACAATCCAGATCCAGGGAGGTTAAATCAAGAGCGATTACCCCCCAAGACTGATCGCTGGATCTCCCCATGATTTGTAGGCTGGGAGCCAGAGCTGCCTCTGAAAACTACAAAATGGCGTGTCCCCTCAGTGGCTTCTAGCCCCCAGGGGAGGGAGCTGACGCATTCCCCAAATACAGGTCCCAAAGTCCATAGGACACTAACCTCTTACTTTGTCCTAGGCATGTCTATGTTGATAATTCTGGAATCACCACAGCTCCTGGTGTTCTGGGGTTCCTCCAGCCGGCTGCTGGCCCTGCCGCCCTGGGGCTAAAACCTCGGCTCACGCGGACCTGGGCTCAGCTCGGCTCGGCTCCTGCGCTCTGCGCGCTGCCGGCTCCCAGACCTCTGCACTGGTCCTTCCTGCAGGGCTGCTGGGCTGTCCTCAGAGGGAGGTTAGCTTCTCTGTGTCGTTCTGTGGGTGCTGGGGCTCCAGAAGTTGTTCACAGTCCTTTTTTACATAGTTTATGGGGAATCTGGGGTCAGAGAGGCTTGGAAGAGCTGTTTCCACTCCGCCATCTTGGCTCCGCCCCCCTCACAAGTTTTGAATCTTAATACTTGACACAATCATGAACTTGAAACAAGGTGCTAAGTACCTGTTTGCTTGCTAATACAAGGGGCATGGGAGATCTTCAAATTCCATTACTATTATACCTAGTCTACTGGATTTCAAGTCCCATTTTCACCCCATAGGCCTCAGCAAGACAGCTCCCTCCAACACAGGAGGAACGTTTTCACTGACAT
The DNA here is from genome assembly GCA_011680675.1 of Gymnobelideus leadbeateri. Lineage (NCBI taxonomy): Eukaryota > Metazoa > Chordata > Mammalia > Diprotodontia > Petauridae > Gymnobelideus > Gymnobelideus leadbeateri. Next base: position 120,073 of record WOXC01005848.1, on the reverse strand, counting down.
TCTTCCTCTCCCTTCCTGTGAATAAGCATTTCTCTTGGTAGAGGGAGGGAAGACAAGAGAGAGACATGTGCCTGGAAAGGAGGGAGGGAAGCTTTGTGGAGATGGGGCAAGTTGGGATCTTCATAGAATGAAGGGAGAGAAGGAAGGAGAGAACAAGCCTTGGTCACTGTATGTCCAGTCCCCAGAAACCATGACTTTTGTTTTCTGGTCAGTTTGGGGTTTTATTTTAGAACAATGTCAGGTCAAATCATTCTTTTCTGAGGAAAACAAACAAAGAACTAAGCTCTTAGGAGCCATGCCATTTAAGCAGTACAGTGATACCTAGTTGTACACTGCAGTTTCTTGGCTCATTTTCAATGTTTATACAACAGCAGACTTTTCCTTGAAAATGTCAGACCATGATTATTTATTAAATTGCTGGATTTATAGAGCCTCTTAATAGGTACGCTTCCTGGGCCCTTTGTATTGTAAAAGGTCATAAGTATTTTAGAACCAGACCTAGAATAGTTTTGAACTTTTGGTCTCTAGGAGACACTGAATACATTTTCATAGCTCAGATAAAGCAACAACCCCTGCTAACCTTGGCTAGACTGGAGCATAATTTACTTGACTCCTGGCTGTGCTCATTGCACAGATTTACCATTTCTAATTAGTTTTTTTCTTAAGAAAAAACAAAACAAAACCTACTTTTTATTATGAATTGATCACCAAATAAAAGCATTCTGAAATATAAGAACAGAAAAGATGCCTCTCTAGAAACCTGGGAATTTTTGTTACATAGTTAAAAGACTATCTTAAATGTAACATGGTGGTAGGCAGAGAAATGAATTTGTATGCTATTATAATAGTTTGGGAAAGAAATCATGAAAGGTTGAACTAACCTTTCTATTATATATATATATATATATGTATACACACACACACACACATATATAACCTATATATTTACATATATAATCTATATCTCTATAATAAGAGAATGGCACAGAGACATGTTGTGGAGATATACACTAGGCAGAACTTGACAGTTGCTTCTTTGTACAGAATGAAGGAGAGGGAAAGAGTTTAAAATGACAATTTTGAGCCTAGGTGCAATCAAAATAAACAAGAAAATTGGAGAAGAAGCAGATTTAGAAAGAGCCAAAATTAGAAATCCTTCACTTTTGAACAAATTCTTGGGACCTGAGAAATGCAGTCTAAGAGAATATCAGTTCTTTGCAATGGGTCAGGTGTTGCTATTGCTGTGTCTGACTCTTCATGACCCCATTTGGGATTTTCTTGGCAGAGATGCTGGAGTGGTTTGCCATTTCCTTCTCCGGCTCACTTTATAGATGAGGAACAGAGGCAAACAGGCTTAAGTGACTTGCCCACTGTTGCACAACTAATACATGTCTAAGGCCAGATTTGAACTCAGGAAGATGATGAGTCTTCCTGACTCCATGCCAGGCACTTTATCTACTGAACCATCTAGGTGCCCTCATCAGGTATTCTAGAGATAAAGGTCAGAGCAACTGAAGCGATCGATGAACTGGAACTGAGTGGCCAGGGGAGAAGTGAAAAGCTGAAGTAATATACAGAGCTTACTGGGGAGAAGGCAGTATGTCCTAGAAGTCAATGGAAAATGTATAAGCATATAGATGGGATGATGTAAACTTTAAAGGAAAAGAGATGGTTGCTGGACATTGGTCCCAGAATGAGGACCTGAAAGTGGCATTGGGAAAAGAGTGTAGCATGTGTTCCTCCTGAGCAGCCTGCGTGTCAGAGGTCTTTGTGGTATCTTTAAGAGAAATCTAGATTTGACTAAGCACCAGGGGTGGAAAGAATGTGAGAGGAAGAGATCTAGGATGAAGGGGGCTGTGTTGTCAGCAGGAGCAGGGGGCTCTGAAGGGTACATGGAAACTGTAGAAAGTCCAGAAGAGGAGATGGTAATAGGTGAAATGGATATGAATGAGATGGTGGTCATAAAGGATTTAAAATGTTTACTAGTTATCGGGACTGTGCTAAGTGCTAATGATAATAAATACAAGAAAACAAGGCAGTCCCTGCATTCATATATTCTAATGGGGGAAAGCTAGATAGGCTGAGGAGGTGGAACGTGACTTGGAAATGACCAAGATAATATGAAAGCTAACCTGAGCACAGAGTAGTGCCAGGGGGATTTTCCGGGGGGGGGGGTGTTTTCCAGAGGGAGGGGGATGAAGATGATAAGCACAATGTCTGTAGTACAGGCGCATGGTTTGGCAATGACAAGGTAGTTATGGGGAACAGGGAAAAGTAACAGAAGCCTCAAAAGAAGCAGGGAAAACCAGGAAGCATCAGACGGGACAGTCCAACAGTAGATGCATTTGTTGGGTCCAGGGGTGGGGAACCTGGGGCCTTGAAGTCACATATGACCTCTAGGTCCTCAAGGGCAAACCTTTGACTAAATCTAAACTTCACAGAGCAAATCCTTTTATTAAGGGGATGTGGCCTCAAGGCTGAAGGTTTGTCACTCCTGGAGAATCTCTGCTCACTTCCCCCTTACTGCCAAGGTCTCCCACTGCATCTGAGGTTATTGCCAGTCATCCTGACCTATATCTTGCCCCTGGACTCAGATGACCTTTGAGGAGAGAATGAGGCTGATGGCTTTACATAGCTCTTCCTCACTTAAATCCAATTCACTTGCAAATCAAGGCATCACCCTTCTAACATCATTGGTCTTCTTCAAGAATGAAGGACAAACAACAACAAATACCCTATACCCATAAAGACCTCACTCCTTTACCCTCTCCAGAACCCAAATTCTATTCCAACCCCATGGAGATCTGAGACAACCAGGGCCTTGGAGGGAATGAGTAAATAAAGAGGATGCCAGCCTTCAAATGAAGCAATCCTCCCCTTTCTCAGGAGGAAGTAGCATTGTCCTCATTTTGGTGCCTGTGGTCAAACCCTCATTGCCCCAACCATAGTCGCAACTCTTGGTTTATGGGATGATATGTTTAGAGTATGTTGAGTTTGATTACAATTGGGAGCTCCAGGTAGAACAGGTAGAAATGCACAGCAGGTAGCTGAAGATGAGGGAACAGAGTATAGGGAGAATTTTTTTTTTCCTGAGCAACACAGTTTTCCTCTCAGAGTTACAAAATTTACAGCATAAAGCATTAATTGCATGTATGTGTACATATAGAAGTCACATAACGTAGGGCAGTCGATTGAAATTTTGAGGAAGGCTTGGATACTTATAATCTATACACACATATGAGACATATGCTTAAAGATGATACTTGAACTCAGGAAGCATATAGGATTACCAGGGGAGAGAACATAGAGGCAGAAGAAAAGAGAGGGTGTAAGACAAAATCCTTTCTGCTTTCATTTTCACTACCTTAGTCCAGGTCCTTTTTTATCTCCCACCTGAACTACTGCAGTAATATTTTAACTGCTTTCCCTGCCTTCAATCTGTTAACCTTTACTGTGAGATAGAATTGTAGTGCTTAGAGATCCTCTAATTTTCCCTCCCACCCTCATAATTTATTTTACAGATAAGAAAACTGAATCTCATAAAGTCATAAGAGTGGTAGTCTTAATTCCAGCCAGGTGTTTCCACCACACCACATCTTCCTTCAAGTACCTCTGAATATTTCATTGATTTAATTAATGGCTTTCAGCCTATAGAATTAAGTCAAATTATTTACTTTGTCATCCAAAGCCCCCCATAATGTGTTCCCAACATTATTATTTTTAATAATGTAACTGGTTCAGTCATCATTCCCCAACTATCCTCTTGTGTCTTTCTTTTCTTTAGACCCTTTCCCTAATAATCCCCTCTCAAAGTCCAGCCCCAAAGCCATACCCTCCACAAAATTCTCCTGTATCCTTTTTGGTTGCAAATAAGCCCCCCCTGAACTCCCATAGCTCTTGGTATATATCCTCTTACATTTATTCTGTTCTGCCCAGTCTTTTAGTTCTTTGTGTGTATGTAATATTTCCCCTTGTAAGTTTCAAACTCCCTGAAGGCTGAACCTGAACTGCCCAAGTGGCCACCATGGGCCTTGCAGAGAGCAGAGGACCCTGGGAGACGGAGTACATTGAGACCTTTGTCATAACCGATTTCTTAAGAGGCACAAACAAAAACAAAAGTCTTTTCAGAGAAGACTTCTGGAAAGAGCCAAGTTAATTTAAATGCATGACTCTGCACTCTGCAGACTTAGGCAGGTCATTTGGTTGGAGAAGGATGCTGAACACTGAATTAGTGACTAGACCTGGGTCCTGAAACCCCTTCAAAGCAAGCTGTTTGATAGACTTGTCTGAGCAGAAAAATGGCACTTGAAAAGATCATTAACACTTGCAGGAAAACATCCTGGAGCTTGTTTGGTGCTAAACAATACAGTAATGATGGCAAAACGCAGGATCACTGACAAACTGTAAAATAATCATCTTTTCTTGCCCCCCTCCTTGAGAGGTTTTCTTCTTTCCCTCAAAAAGTATCTCTACTTGACTTGTTAAAATGCCTCCTATGGGCACAAAATCCAAGATGAGGGAAAAAATGCAGAGATATTCTATTTTTTAAAAAAAGGCTTTTGTTTCCTGCAAGCAGAGTAAAGCCCTGCTCTTCCCATAGGGAAGCTGTTGATTTTTCATCTGGCTCTCTTCAGGTCTTTGCTATATTGATATCTCTTTCTCTTTCTCCTAAGGCTTTCAGCAGAGGCACTGAGGTACCTTGCCTACTCAATAATGAGATTGCAGAGCATCTGAAATCAATGTGTTGGGCTAACACCATATTAGTTTAAGTCGGTTGTGAACTTGCTTTTAGGTTGCCTTTCAGCACCACTTGCTGGGGAGTGGAAGCATTGACCTGGTTAAACACAGCTCAGCAGTCAGAAACTGCCTTGTAGGAGCCTCCTGAAGGCCTCATGGGTGGGGTGGTGGTCACTACATGCCCTACTTCTTGATGTGGACCACAGTCAGCAACATAGTTGCCTATGAAGCAAATTACACATTCTACTTCTAAAATAAAAACATTGTAGACAAGAATTTTAATCTAAATGAACACTCATCATTCATTGACCTAGATGAACTGGGGCCAGCTGAATAAGTGGAATCAATGAAACATTGATTTTAGATGCACTAATATTTGTTTCTCTCTCCCTCTCTCTCCCTTTCTCTCACTCTTTCACTCTCACTTTTCTCCCTCTCTTTCTTTTCCTCCCTCTCCCTTTCTCTCTACACACATCACACCCACCTATACTCACTTTTTTACTTAAAATTTTTTTCCCTTGAAAATCTAGGTACTGTTTCTACAGGGACCAGCTAGGCCTTGCATCAGGAAGACTCAGACATTTACTAGCTTTGTGACCCTGGGCAAATCACTTAACCCTGTTTGCCTTAGTTTCCTCATCTGTAAAGTAAGCTGGAGAAGGAAATGGCAAACGTCTCCAGTATCTTTGCCAAGAAAACCTCAAATGGGGTCACAAAGAGTTTGACACAACTGAAGAATAATAACAAATCTGAATTTTTTTTAAAAGCAGCTCCTTTGTTAATACGTGGCTTCCTTTTGTCACTATTTCTTTTTCTAAACAAATGGTTCAGATTCTTAGAACAAACACATTTGCCTTATGTATTTTTAGGGTGGTTTCCTAAATAAACATGGCACAATTATATGATCATATTTTCTCACTTGTATTTCATTATATTTTTATTTCCAAGGACAATATTGCTCTCAACATAATTCTCCAACAAAAGGGATGAAACATAAATCTTTAAACAGATGTGAAAGTATTCATAAGTGAGTTCTTGTTGAATTCTTTCTAATTAAAAATAGATTCAGAATATAATCTGATTTTTGTGTTAGGACTGATTGTGACAAACCTTACTTAAAAGCATAGTATCAGAAAAGTGATTTCAACTTTAAATATAGGCTTTAAATATGGCTATGGTCAGGTATAGAAAGCTGAGGAAGGCTTGGGTAGTTGCTGTCAAATCCTCACACTGCCAGGCACCTGACTGGGATTACATAATTGTTTACTCCCAATTCCTTATTTTCATGGTAGAGGAAGGGCAGAGTTTAGGCAGGGTATCCTAACTTCTTGATGCATTTCAGTGCATCTGACTCTTCATGACTTCATTTAGGGGTTTTCTTGACAAAGATACTGGAGTTGTTCTCCATCTCCCTCCCTAGTTTACAGATGAGGAAACTGAGGCAAACAGGGTTGAGTTACTTGCCTAGGGTCACACATCTAGTGTCTGGGGCCAGATTTGAATTCATGAAGATGAGTCTGACTCCAGGACCAGCACTCTATCCACTGACCTAAGCTTCCTCTTAAACACACCTGGAATACACATAAGAACGCCTTGAAGCAGCTTCTATATACTCAAGATAAAGTTTACAAACTTGCTTCTTCATTTAAGAGTTTAGGTGAGATAGCCATGATTACAAACTGGAGGAGGTTGAAGGTGATGGGATATTAAGGGAATGGGGAGGAGAAAAAATTTGTAGGGAATGAGAAGAGGTTTATCCAAAACCTATTTGGGATATTAGAGAGTTTTGATTTCTATCTTCTTACCTGCACACCTTGACATAAGGTCAATTTGATCCCAAGTGGGTATGAGGTACTTTAGGGCTAGTAAAAGTGGCCCCAATTTATGGTGTTTTTTATTTATGGATTGAAGTGAATGTTGTGGTTGTAATTACGTGTTATTTATGAACATCAACGGGTGTGCTATAAATAATTACAGTTGTAATTCATCTCATAGGACCACAGATTTAGAGCTAGAAAGGATCTTAGAAGTCAGAGTCCAACCCCTCTTTTTACAGATAAGGAAAATGAGGCCCAGAGAGTTTAAATGATTTGCTTAGGGTCACAATCTAGTGAGTGTCTGAAGTGGAAAAAAATCTACATCTTTCTGAACCTAACTCCAGTGTCCTACCTGCCAAACCAGTGCTGTAAAACTAAAACAGAAATGGGGACCACTAAAACATATATGAGGATCCCTGCAGGTGTCATGTAGACTTAATTTTTAAAAAGTAGTATTTATGTTTTATTGTATTTTTCTTTTTGTTAAATATTTTCAAATTATATTATAATGTGGTTGTGGAGTACTTGGGAGTGTTATGGGCCATATTCTGCTGTGTCTAACACCTCTGTGCTAAACCACACTGCATTTCATGCTAAGGAAAAGGGACTAATAGCCAAAGGCCCTTAGATGCCAACTGATATGCAAGCCTATCTGCGTTTTGCTTATGATCACTTTGGGCTATATGAAAAAAAGAAATGACTCAAGGTAGAATAAGAAATCAATTGCTTCCTGGAAACAGAGTCATAATAAAATGTTTATTAAAAGGTCAAATTTGCAAGGTTTGAAATATTCTAAATCCCAGAAATTGTATCAGGAGTCACTACATTTTCATCTAGTTACTCGATGCAGTTACAGTCATTTAACACTAGTCGGGCATAGGGCACTAAATAAATAGATACCTAGCATAAAAGGTGTTACAAATTTCCCCTCACTTTGGAATATTTTGAAAGCTATTTAAAACAGAACAAACCAAATAAACAAACAAAAAAGCCCCAATGCTAAATCTCATTACATTTTATTATTTTTCTTCTTTCCCCACCCCACCCCTTGGATTCTTTAAAACAATACATCTAGTAATAAATTATAAAAGCAATGTCACAAGAGTTTCCATTTTCTGCCATTTTGCAATGCCGATTTAATTCTCTGTCCCCATGGAAATGGAAGGGATGTTCAAACCAATGGAAGGTCACTATCTTATTTTCTAAACTGGAGCTAAAGAGCATCCAGTACCACCCCCAACCTCCTGCCCCATTTCATTTTGAGACTGAAACTTTTTCTGCAGTATTGTGTTTGAATCTAAATCTATAAACTCAAGGAGAAAAAATTCACCATAAGGAAAAGAATATCTTACCATGGGTTGAGAGATGTCATTTTATGGATGTGAAATACTGATGTTACTCATGTCAGAAACACTCATGATTCAAAGAGCCCCTTACAATTTTTTTAAGAAGGGTCAGGGATTACACTTCTCTTGGCTCAGATCTACCTTATTTCTAACCAGAGGTGAGTTTTGAAACTCCTTTTATTTCCCCATTTTCAAGGATATCAATATTAATTCTCTTGGGATTAGGCAGCTGCCAACCAGATTTGGGATTAGAGACAATTAAAGACAATCGTCCTGCTATTTGGATTAATTTTTCATAGTATACTTAAAGTATTAACGATTGTTTCCTTCCGGCTACCAGTTTACTTCTATTCTATGATCACAACCATCATCCAGGGGAGCAGCTCCTAGGGAGAAGGGGTTAGCTTTCCTTACCAACTACCAACCGATTAGCCCCTGTAGGGCAGATAAGCCAGACTAGCTGAGGGAGCAAGGCACCTTGAGGGAAAGACAGGAGGCAACATACGCCAGACAAGACAAACCCCCACCATTACCTTGGCTCTCATCTTCCCTTAGGCACTGATGGAGATAGCACAGGACCCCGAGCTGAAGAACTTTAGCAATAGCAGGATCTTCTAAACCACCAAACCTATTTCCAGCAGAGCCCTCACAGCCATCACTGAGGGGAGAAATCATTATGGAGAGGGACACAGTTCATCACTATCAGCAACAACTGACCAAGTACCTCCAATAGGCAGATAAACACAGTAACCCTGGGCATGGCAGCACCCTCCAGACTACCATTCCTGCTTCCCTCGAATCCCTCACAAGCATTATCCCGAGGGCAAGCTTCTTTGGAAAAGGGGCCAGCCTCCCCCACCAATTACCACATGCAGGGCAGGTAAGCCAGCTTGGCTGAAACAGCAAGGTACCTGAGGGACAGACAGGAGAAAGAACATGCTAAATGAGTCAAACCACCATTACCTTAACCACTATCTCCCTTCAGACCCTGAGGGAGGGGATCCAAGAGCCTCAGGAATAGCAAAGCTTCCAGCCTACTGCTCGTAGCCATCATTCTAAGAGGCGACCCCTGTGGAAGATGTAGCCTAGCAACTACTTCTATAGCTGCAGCTACTGAAGACCCAGAAAAGAAAGTTCTTGTGGCCAAGATCTACGCACTGTCAAATGTTTCAACATCAGAAACTATTTTGATTTTATCAGTGAATGCCATGAAAGAAGAGGCCTTACAATTTGCTTTGCTATTGTGTCCTCAGGACCATGGGACCTTTCTATCTGACTTGCAGCTGAAACTTTCCATGTGTGTTGTCTTTGCTATTAGAATGGGAGTTCATTGAAAGCAGGGAATGTCTGATTTTTCTCTTTGTATCCCTAGAGCTTAAAATAAAGTAAGTGCTTAATAAATGCTTCATTCATTCATTCATTCATTCATTCATTCATTCATTCATTCCTAGGACCAATATTTTTAGACATCTGGTACAGTAATTTTTGAATTCAAATGTTTGATCTTTAAAACCTATGCATAGGGGTAGACACCTAAACCCCCAAGGAAATGAATTCTCTTTTGCCTTTGAAATTTTATGTTGCTGGATCATCTGCCTGACCCCTTCTTTCTAGAAACAGCTTTACTGGATGATTATTTTGGGGGTAGAGGACCTTTTCCCCTGTCCCCTTTTCTCTTTCCCTTTATTTCTTCCTCCCTCCCTTCCTTCCTCCCCTCCCCAGTCCCTCAAAATACCAAATTCATTTTTCTGACGTTTTAATCTAATTTTTTTGGGAGGGTCACCAGTTGATTCATGCCAAGATTTTCACATTATCGGATGGCATTTTCTTCCTGTTGCACAGCAAATATAGGAATTCAATGGAATCTTGAAAGTTTATACCAAATATAATTTAACCAATTATGTAATTATGTGTGATTTGCCCTTTTAAAGTTCAAGGATCTCACAGGGGGGGAAACAGTTCAATCAAGAAGTCCATGGAAAGCTAATATTGAAAAGTGCTATTTCTGCAAAGTCCTATTTCTGCTAGATGACATAGGTAGGTGCTCTAGAGACCAGGCTGTTTGTAAACACAGAGGAATAAGTAGAAAATATAAATAGGAAGTTTACAGCCAAGAAACAGTAAAAGCCTAAATAATAGAATACTTCAGCATGGAGTAAACTTTGTAATTAGCAAAGCAACAAATAGAAACAGGCTAATTTTATGCTCTATGGGGGTGTAAAAATCAAAGCATTAAAGGCCTCTTGGCACAAAAGAGCATTAAAAAATTGCAATCTATCAAATGGAAGCAAACTCACTAAGTTTTGAGAAAAAAAACATCTCCAATGATAGCCTTATGAAAACAGATAAAGTCATGTCTTTGTGACAATACAGATTGAAATTATTGGAATACATGTAAAATGTCTGAGTTGTATATTTATCACATAAATATCATAGCATGATGTGCTTTTAATGTTGACAAAAGCCACTTATCTCACATGTGAAGTATTAAATTTTTTTCAGTAGAGAATAAATCTAATCCTTTTATATAAGTCCATCCTATGGATTCTTTTTTTTTTTTTGGAGGGGGGAAGGCAGGGCAATTGGGGTTAAGTGACTTGCCCAAGGTCACATGGCTACTAAGTATTAAGTGTCTGAGGTAACATTTGAACTCAGGTCCTCCTGACTCTAGGACCAGTGCTCTATTCACTGTGCCACCTAGACATCCCATGAAGTATTAAATTTAAAACTCTTACCAAGAAGGTCTCTTTGTTTTGTTCTTTAACAGTCAAATCTGAATTTGACTTTTTTTCACTTTCCAAGAAAGGCATTATCATATTCTTTTTAAGTGTTAATGAATAGGGCTATGGGATTGGAGCATATAGAAGAACCAAAATTCATCATTTTACCAATCCCTGTACATTTTACTAGCTCTTATTAACATCTACTTTTGTTATTTGTTTTTGTGAGATGATGAAGGAAGAGTGGGAAGGGAGCTCAGCTGCAATCCTGCAGCTGTACTGGAATGGGGTATTGACAGCATCAGTCAAACACTAGGCCTCAAAGTGCTTCAAAACTAGGTCATGTCTGGCAGTGGGAGCCAGCTGATAGAAGTAAAATTAGCCTGCTTGAAATCCGTGAAAAATAGATTTAAAATTTTTTATTAACAAAATTTTCAAAGCACACCTAGATGATAAGTTGAATTTGTGATAAATCAAGCTGATACCAGAGCTTTTTTGTATACTGTTTTGAAATTATTGAATTTAAAGTGAGAGGTTAAGGATATAATTGAAAAGGATCATTCATCTATATTTTTAGATGCTTTAAGATTGTCATTTAACAGGCCCTGGAAGTATCATGTTTAATAGTTTATGCTTAGCTATTACCAACTATTCAAGTCCTTTCCCTCATCACAGGGTGGAGGTGCTTTGGGTTCTTGACAGATAGACTAGAGAAACACAAGCTGGGGCAGGTTCTACACAGCTGGAGAGACTTCCTGTGTACCTGGGTGGCAGACTGTCTGTCCTTGGAAGCCCTGTTTCATGAGGTTTATTGCCAAAAGGTGGTCAAGAGGTTTTAAATGATTTTGATAACAAAAACTCAGGAAAGCAGCTGCTATGGGGTAGAAGGATTGCATTTTGTACTGGTGGATGGATCCATTTGTTTAGTCATTTTTAGTTGCATCCAAATCTTTGTGACTCCATTTGGAGTTTTCTTGGCAGAGGGACTGGAGTGGTTTGCCATTTACTTCTCCAGCTCATTTTACAGATGAGGAGCGTTAAGTGACTTGCCTACTATCACACAGCTAAAAAGTATCTGAGACCGGATTTGAACTCAGGAAGATGTCTTCCTGCCTCCAGACCTGGCACTCTATTCACTTTACCACTTAGCTACTCCATCCATACTAATGAAGCTAAGTCATGTGAAGTAGATAGCTAGGTAGCAGAGTGCACAGAACACTGGACCTGGAATAGGTCTGAATTTAAATCTGACACTTGTTATGTGACTGTGGGCAAGTCATTTAACCTCTATCTACTTCAGTTTCCACAACTATAAAGTAGGGATAGTGACATCTGCCTACCTTCCAGGGGTTTTATATCAAATGAGACAATATCTGTAAAGCACTTAGTACAGTACCTGGCACACAGTCAGCATTTGATAGATTTTTTTTCCATTCCTTGAAATATCGATGGTCATTCTACTCATTCATTCCAAAAATCAACCAACAAGCCTTTATTAAGCACCTGCTGTATGCTAGGTACTGGGATACAAAGACAAAAATAAAACCATTTCTACCTCCAGGAAGCTTACCTAGTCTATCATAGACAATCCCTTTCTCTTCCTCAACCAATTCACATCTTTTCCTCTGAAATTCACCCCTTAACCACTACAACCACTTTACTCTTCTGAGTCTGAGTGGAACATCACAAGGGCATTCAGATATTATTCCAAAAACTAATACTTCTCTAATGTCCTAGAGACCCCAAACTTCATATTGCAATATCAGTCACTGTGGCAGCTACATTTACATTTCCCAATTGTATCATTTTGAGGGAAGAAAAAATCAGAAAAGATTATGTTCTTGGCAGTGCTCATACGTATACACATTTGGTATGTTGTATTAGGAATGTTGTCATTCAAGTTTTAGATGGTTCTTGAAATAACCACACATTTTACTCACTTTAGAATTTATTGTTTTCATTCCTCAGAAAAATCTGGTAAGGTAAGTAGTGTAGGTGTTTTTATCCCCATTTTTGCACATGAAAAAATTGAAACTTGGCTTGTTCACATAATGACTTGTTCACATAATAATAGCTAACATTAACATTTTTGCAAAGTGTTTTACACCAAAGTTGTCAAATTCACTGCCTGCAAAACTCCCTAGGGCAGTCTAAAGCAGATTAAAATGTAATTGCAAAATGTTTAACAGAAATAAACAAAAATACAACAGAATGTTTTGTGGGTTCTGATATTCTTTGATAGTATGAATCTATAAAAGCAAAAAAAAAGTCAAGTTCACATATATACATTTAATTCAGTGCACTTACCTCCCTTAGAGGGCTGTTGTAGAGAGTCAAGTAACATAAAAAATTCTCTGAATCTATAAAGTCCTATGTGAAAATGACTTGTACTTGTCATCTTACATTGATTTTTTTTCTTCTATCTTTATGTCCTGAGATGCTCTTAGATAATGTGCTGGGACATCTAGTAATTGACTAAATCTTGAGGTATCTTATTCAAGTAGTTGCACACACTTGGGAGAAGAAAAGAAATACCTACACAGAATATTTGTAATTTTCTTTGATCCTTTTCATACTCTTGCTCTTCTTTCCAGTAGAAAAAAAGAAAAAAATTCCATCTCTCAAATATATTTAGAAGATGGTAACACCATTCCATCATGTAAAATGCTTCACCATGACTATTGTTATCTTCAGAGGTCAGATAAATATAGCACCTATTACCCAGGCAAACCCTAAAGTCCAAAGTGAAGGAAATAGCTTGTCTAAGGGCCCCAATAGTCAAAATTCCTCTAGAAGAGTCATGTGTCCTCTGGGTATTCAATAAGCATTTTTTGGCTAATGTGTATCAGACTGGGATATGAGTAGGGGCATGATGGAATCACTTTAGAGGGCTGCAGAGAGCCAATTATTAAGGTTTTGTTATGATCATTTACGTCTTGGAAATCAGCAAACATTACAAATCGGTATTGATTTATTGTTTTGTGGGTTGTCTAGGCTTAAAAAAAGTGTTGGAGAAACATTTAAGAATACAAATTCAACTTAATAATGGTCTCTTATGTTTATTCACACCCCACCCTCACCCACTGTTAAACATTTAACAACAGAAACCTGAGGATGTCATGAATTCCATTAAAGATAAAAGCATTTTTGCCTTTTAAAAAAATGAGTGTTCATATGACCTAATGTTTAGGGCCGCTTCACAGTAAAATGCCAAATCACTGCCAAATATCTTTGTAGGATAAAGTGCTACATTTGCAATACAATCAATGAATAATGATGGAAAGAATCAGGGTAGATTTTTTTCCCCTTTGTCCCTGAAATGACTTCTTTCTTTGCAATTTAGTGATATTTCAAAATACTTTACTACTAATAAGAAAAAAGGGGAATTTCTATACATTGTTGGTTATAGAAGAGACAGTAACTATTCACTTATCTTGTTATAAGAGAAACCAGTTTTGATTACTTTGTCCCACTTCATGTGAGTTGGACAAGAAATGCTGGAGACTTGGATTTCAAATCCTTCCAAGAGTGGCAGGATTAGCTTGACACATTATTTAATCTTACAGTATGATATATGTGAGGGATGATTTCTCAGAAGTGAAGCCTCCTCAAAAGAGTTAATAGTTTTTGTATTATTGGAACACAGTTTGTGCACCCCAAAACTGTGTGCAACAGAGATCTTTAGTCAAATAATACTCAGAGGCTTCTCAAGGTAGGAAGCAGAAAAGAATGGTTTATTATGATCTTGAGAAAGGGCCACCCTCCTGACAAATGGTCAGGGAGGAGAAGCAGTTTACGGAAAGGAAATGGCGAAGTTATAAAGCCCTAACATGGAATTCTCCCCCACCCCATTTGTGACCCTTTACCTCCATTGGCTATAAGTCAGGTGCACAATCTAAGTGTGGCAATCTACCTCAAGTACAGGAACAAGGAAACAGTAGACCATCCAATGCGAATTTGAGAAAGCACTTCTGTCCTTATTTGGCATATCATAGAGGTTAAGTGACTTACATAAAAACCAGTAACTAAGTGAATGAAAGGAGGGTCTGGGCTCAAACTGAGGGAACCAAAATTTGGAGTAAGTGGTTGTAGGTTGTAGGACTATAGACTGTAGTTTGTAGTCCATGGTTGTAGGACTAGAACATATTTCTTTGTATTTCTAAACCCTCTGCACCATGCTGATTCTTGATGGAGGAAAACCCCCCACCAAAAATGGTTTGTAAGGGGAGAGGTAATGGAGGTCCATTTGGGATAACTGAAAATCAAATGTTAATTAAAAAAAAAATGCAAAGAGCCCTGGTTCCACTGATCATCAAATAGAGGCTACCAGTCAGATGACCATCACAAAAGTTCTTTCATGTATAAGGTACTTCTTTCTAAATCTACTTCTTGTTGCCTTCATTTCCAGTCTTCTTACAGCATACTCCTCCTCTCAGGTACTCTTTGATCCAGTGACACCAGCCTCCTGGCTGCTCCATGAAAAGGACACTCCATTTTTTGGCTCTGGACGTTTTCTCTGGCTGCACCCCATGCCTGGAATGCTCACTTTTCTCATCTCTACCTCCAGGCTTCCCAAGCTTTCTTTAAGTCTCAATTAAAACTGTAGGAAGCCTTTTCCCACCCCTCTTAATTCTAATACCTTTTCTCTGTTAATTATTTCCTATTTATACTGCATATAGCTTGTTTGTATATACATATGCACATATATATATATATATATATATATATATATATATATATATATATATTTTGCCTGTTGTCTCTCCCTTTAGACTGAGCTATCTTTTGTCTATTTTTGTATCCCAGCACTTAGCACAGTGCTTGGCACATAGTAAATACTTAATATATGTTCATTTACTGACTAAGCTAGAAACCAGAAGGGACCATGAAAGACAAGATCTCTCTCTTCTCTTGCCTTTACCTCTCACTAACTTTGCCTGCCCCTCAAATAGACACTGGGCTTTGTTGATAACAATCTACCAAATTGAGAGTGAATCCCACCCAATTGTTCCTTTATGCCTCAAGTATACTAGGAGAGTGATCTTTTAAGAGAAAATCTGTTTGTTCACATGACTAACAACAAGCTGAAAGATGAGATATTTTCTGAAGTTCCCATTAATTCTTAACCCTGCTCTTCCCCCCAAAAGAGACAAAAACAATTCCAAAGAGGAAACACCAATAGAACACTACAGTTAACGGCACAAGAATGCAAGAATCCAAATTACATAAAAACTTTCGAAATTAATAGTGGAGAGTAGCCATCCTTTATAAAGATCTGCACTCATCACCACTCTCTCATCAACCTATACACTCTAGAATACAAGTAAAACAAACCGGAGCCTAGTACTTTAGGACCCACTCTGTCATTTCCCTGTAAGTGAAGAGATCTTCTGAAGAGATCACCTCCCTTTTGCCCTTCTTCCATTAAGCTGTTGGAACAAGTAAGACACATTGACTCTGCCCAAACAAGTGAGTAGAAGAGGAAATTTTGGAGGAGAGTAAAAGTGACCACATATCTGGACCTGCAAATATGGTAGGGAGCTCCAAGGAAGCAAAAACTTAGAACATACATCTAGTGCCCTTTCCCTCCCCCCCCCCAAAAAAAAAAAACAGATACTAATTCAGCCCAGTAAGACAACTAAAGAATGGAGGGGACTGGAGGAAGAGGCCAAATGAAGGAAATGGGACTTGGAATCTCGTTAAAAGTTAGTCTTGTCCCATAGGAGCTACTTAGGGAAAGGACCAAGGTTAATGAAAAGTAAATTTCTCAATGATGGGGGATTGTGTTTCAGCCCTGAGGGTGAATACAATGTATATGTTATATGAAAATTTGAATAACAGAAAGGTACATTCTACTTCTACCAGAAGTTGCATAAGGGAACGGAATATGTTCTGAAAAGCAAATGAGCTCAACACAAAAGCCAAAATACCAAAATTTGTAAACCTAAGCCTAATAATCAGTTTATAAATATGGATATTCAATAAGAGAAGTATTTGACACATGGTGGGGGGTGGCACCTAGCAAAAAAATTTAAGTAGGTTATCTGACTTATGAATATCCCAAACAACAGAAACAAAAGAAGGATCCATAAATAAGACTTAAAAGGAAAGAATAAGTAATGTTACCTTGATGTACATTTTAATAAACTACTTTAAATTCTCTTTTTCTGAGTTTTGCCTCATTAAACAGGGGGAAAGCCTGAACAATAAATTTTCTTTTTAACCATATAATGCACATGCTATCTAAACTTTTTTTTTCCCCTTCAAGTTGTCAATCTATTTGGATGAAAGGTAGATTTTACCTCAGAAACTCATTCACACAAATGGAATCCTGGGTCTGAACCCCACCCCTCAAAGTATTAACTTTACCTATACTAATAATTTAGAAATATAGAATATAGTCTATGATACATCTGCAGGATTTAATGATGCATCACCCACTGCCAAGGTTAATATTGGAGATAAGATGGGACAAATGAGGAAGCAAAAAATAACTCAAAATAAAATATATGCTGTGTAAATATTTGCTTCCCCCCCACCATATTTTCTGCTCCCATGGTTAAAATATTATGAGTTAGTCAATGCTGAGGCATCTTTCTTTAGGAGGTCATTGCTTTCTTTCTTCAGTTGCTCTTTTCTGATTTGAATATGTATAGTATTCTCATTTATTTATTTTTTTGTGTGTGATTGTTCCAGTCACGGACACCAATGCACTCTGTAAAAAAAAATTTAAAAGAGTTACTTTCCATTTGGTATGTGTGCAACATATTGAATATGAAAATAGAAGTTGTTTAGGTTCACTTCTGAGGAGCTCAGGAAAATATCCAGTAATTTTTTCTGAGAAAAGATTATTACATGAGGAAGCAATGACAATTTATTCTCTAGACTATATTTTATTTCCTTGTTCTTGCTAACTTTTAAAGAAAACAATAAAGTTGTCAAAGTATTTATTTATGAGAAGTGTGTACTAGCAGTTTTCAAATGACAAAATCCAACCTATCAAGAGACACATGAAAAATGCTCCAAATTACTAACAACTGGAGGAGAATAAAAATTTAAGCAATTCTGAGGTGGAACTGCATAGTCATTCAATTGGCAATGATGGCCAAAAAAAAAAAAAAAAAAGGAAATGAATTTTGAAGAGGTTGCATAAAAATAGATATATTAATGCACTATTGGTGGGATTGTGAACTCTTCAATTTTGGAAAGCAATTTGCAATTATTCCCCCTTAAATCACTCAACTGTGCATGCTGTTTGATCCAGCATAATACAACTACTTTACTTATGCCTCAAGAGGTCAAAGAAAGAGGAAAGTGACCCTATGAACAAAAATATTTATGGCAGCAGTTTGTAGTGGCAAAAAAACTTGGAAACTTATGGAGTCCACATCTATTGGAGGATGCTGAACAAATTGTTGTATATAAATGTAACAGAACTTTATTGGACCATAAGAAATTATGTCAGTGATTTCAGATAAACCTGGCAAAACTTTTTTGAAGTGACACAGAATGAAGAAAGTAGAATATAGAGAAAAAGTGACAGAAAAAATAATGTAATGAAAACTATCTTAGAATTCAAATCAACATAATGTGCAACCATGACTCCAGAGTATGAATGATGAAGCACTCTACTCATTTCCTGGTGGACTCAAGATGCAAGATGAGATGGAATTTTTTTGCACATGGCAAATGTAGGAATTTATGTCTCTTGACTAAGCATCTTGTAACAAGAGTTGTGCTTTTATTTTTTCCCCAAATCAGAAGAGGGTATATTGGAGATAAAAGAGGACATAAGGTAGCCAAACAAATAAAAATAAATAGGAAGAGGCCAAGTATAATGACAGAAAAACAGGACAGTTTGGAAAGGTTACATGTGTGTTTCACCATAAATTTAAAATGAGCAAGTTCTATATAACAGAAATCTAAAGTTTCAGGTATAATTCATTTCTTCAGCTCTACAATGTATATGTAAATACTTTTAAAATTGAGTATTTATTGAGTTCAGAATTAAATAAAAAATTGTAGAAATTATGAAACTAGTTAAGTTTTCTTTTTTTTTAATTTATGGAATAAAACAAGCATTTCCCTAACAGTGCAAAAAAAAAAAAAAGCCGATTGTACACAAAACTGCAAATCTACCACGCAAAACTTGCTATTCCTTTCAAATATACAACAAAATTATCATGAAAATTTCTTTTTTTCTCTCCCCCATGGCTACCATTAGACACAAATGGTTATGCACACATGTGTGTCTGTGTATGTAAAATTATTCTATACATTCCTCTACTTATTAGTTCTTTCTGTGCATGCAGATGGAGTCTTTCTTCACATATCCTTCATAGATAATTTGGGTATTTATAATAGAAAAAATAGCTTATTCTCACGAAGTCATTCTTAAAACAACATTGCTGTTACTGGATACAACGTTCTCTTGGTTCTGCTCATTTTTCTCTTCGTTATTTCATGCAAGTCTTTCCATGATTTCTAAAATCGAGTACCTTGTTTCTTACAGCACATCATGATCACATATCACAGTGTGTTCAACCATTCCCAATTGATGGCTTTCCTTCAATTTCCAGTTTTTTGCCACCATAAAGAGAGAGGCTATAAACATTGTAGAACATGTAGATTCTTTTCCTTTTTCTTTAATCATCTTGGGAAACAGATCAAGGAGTGGTATTGTTGGGTCAAAGGGTATAAGTAGTTTAATAATTCTGGGAAAAGTTCCAGATTGCTCTCCAAAATGGCTAGATCATTTCACAATTCCACCAACAATGAATTAGTTGTCTCAATTTTTTGACACTCTCTCCAACATTTATCAATCATTTTAGTCAATCTGGTAGGTGTAAAATGATATCTCAAGGTTCTTTTAATATGCATTTCTCTAATCAATAATGTTTTAGAGCATTTTAATACAGCTATAAATTATTTTGATTTCTTCATTGGAAAGCTACCTATTCATATCCTTTGACCATTTATTAATTGGGTAATGACTCATATTCTTATAGATTTGGCAAAGTTCTTTATACATTTTAGATATGCGTCCTTTATCTGACAAACTGTCTATATATTTCCCCCCCCAATTTTCTGCTTTCCTTCTGATCTTGGCTATATTTGTTTTATTTATACAAAAACTTTAAAATTTAATGTAATCAAAATTATCAATTTTAACCTAACTTTGATCTCTATCTCTTGTTTATTCATAAATTGTTCATCTATCCATAGGTCTGATAAGCAATATGTTCTATGGTCCAATTTTCTTGTAAAATCTCTATTTATATCTAGGTCATTTAGTGAAGTTTTCTAGGTTTTTCCTGGGTTGGACAAAATATGCTAGTATTCTGATCAAAACTCTGCTAACAAAGGAGGGATCATTTCAACTAGCTTTCTCAACCTGGTTTTATAGGTCACATAAACATATGACATTTGATTTATTATGAATAAAATAAGGAGAGGGAGAGGGGAAAAACAAGAGAGGGAAAAGTAGGTTGGGAGGTTGATACTTTCTATTTTATACTTTTTATTTTTTTCTATTTTCTATTTTCTATTTTATTTTTATTTTTCTATTTTCTATTTTATACTTTTTCTATTTTATACTTTCTATTTCACATCCAGTGGTCTCTATGAATAAGTTTGTTGTTCTTTAATGTAGAAGCTTATTTTCAGCTTTTCAGTTGTCCAGTGTGATCAGCCTTTTTCCACTTATATTAAAATCTGAAAATGCAGTAATATACTGGCCCATAGCCATACTGGTGAACTATTCAGCCACTTGTACTGGGAGATTAATTACTTTTGTATTGGAAAGAATGTGCAACTACCATCTGGAAAATTGCACATGTGAGTTGGATGTATCAAAATAGATATCCTGTGTATATCTTAAAATCAACATATCCAAAACTGGACTCATATTTCCCCCCAAATCCTTTCCTCCTCCTAACTTTCCTAGTTCTGTCAAGGATTCTATCTATTATCTTACTAGTCACCCAAGTTCACATAGTAGGTAATATCCTCTATTCCCTCACACTCACATATCTGTGTCTCCAATTTATACTAATTTAACTTTGCAACATCTCTCTCTACAGCACCTTTTCTCCTCTGACACTACCAGTACCCTGATATTGGTCTTTATCACTTTACATCTGGACTATTACAATAGCTTGCTGATGGGTCTCCTTGCCTCAATCTTTCCCCATTCTACTTCATCCTGTAACTCAGTCCTTGAAGTGATACTCCTAATGTGCTGATCTTACCATGTCACACCTTCCTACTCAGTAAACTCCATCAGGTCCCTAATACTTCCAGGATCAATTATATAACCGTTTGTTTGATTTTCAAAGGTCTTTGTAGCATGGTTCCTTCTTACCTTTCCAGTACTCTATAATTTAATGACACTGGCCTTCCTGTTTGTTCCTCATACAAGACACTCCATCTACTGACTGAGCTTTTTCACTGGTTTTCTCCTATGCCTGAAACGTTCTTTGTATCCACTTTCAGGACTCCCTGGTTTCATTTAAGTCTCAGCTAAGATCCTGTTTTCTGCACAAAGCTTTTCCTGGTCCCATTTAAAGCTAGTGCAATTATATTTGATACTGGTCAGTGTTTTCTTTTGCCAGCAAAACAAACAAACAAAAAACTGATTTACTCATCTTTCTAGCTTCAGTTCTTCAACAAGATCTTTGTGCTAAGGTCAGCCTCTTCTTATCTTCACCCCTAGTGCATGTTCTGTAGGATGATTCTTTCTGCTTAGTTTCATCCTGAGCCACTAGTTTCTATGCTGACCTCTGTCTCTCAAGGTAAGTCTCTAATTCACTATCGTCCTAGACTTACTCCATGATGGCATAGCCAATGTTCTGAACTTCCATCATTAATGAAAGTAAGGCTCTACAATAGGCATTTACATTCATTCTTCTATATTGCACAAAGGATAGAAATCCAGGAGTTGATTGTAGACTACACTTACATAATTTCAAGTGGAATTTACAGAGTTTAGGGATTTAGCTGGCTCCCAGTGTCCCTGAACAATGGAAGCTAAGGGTAGCAATACATTTAATTGGGCAATATTTTATATATTCACCTGGTTTATGGAATCACTTCACAGGAAACTTGAAAACTGACTTTCAACTAGTTTTATTTAATTCTAAGTCTTTTCAAGTATCACCAAATAAAATTATTCACTTTAGAAAATTATTTGGGTCTTTTCCTGGCTTGTGACCCAGTGAGCAGCCATGAGCAGCAAAGTCTCTCGTGACACGATGTATGAAGTTGTGCGGGAGGTCCTGCATGGAACCCAGTGCAAATGAAGAAAGTTTTGGGAACTGGTGGAGCTGCTTATCAGTCTGAAGAACTATGATCCCCAAAAGGACAAATGTTTCTCTGGCATCGTCAGGCTCAAATCCACACCCCGATCTAAATTTTCTGTGTGTACTGGGAGATCAGCAGCATTGTGATGAAGCCAAGGCTGTAGAAATCCCCCACATGGACATTGAGGCCCTGAAGAAGTTGAACAAGAACAAGAAATTGGTCAAGAAACTGGCTAAAATGTAGGATGCATTTTTGGCCTCTGAGTCCTTGATCAAGCAAATTCCTTGAATCGTGGGCCCTGGACTGAACAAAGCCAGCAAGTTTCCATCTCTGCTCATGTGCAACGAGAATAAGGTAGCAAAGGTTGATGAGGTTAAATCTACTATCAAGCTCCAGATGAAGAAGGTGCTGTGTCTGGCCATGGCTGCTGGCCACGTGAAGATGACAGACGATGAGCTTGTCTACAACATCCATTTGGCTGTCAATTTCCTTTTTTCTCTGCTGAAGAAAAACTGGCAATATGTGAGGTGGTCTATCAAGAGCACCCTGGGCAAGCCCCAGCAGCTCTATTAAATCAACATGGTGTTAATAAATTGTGGAAGCTGCTAATGAATTAGTTAAAAAAAGAAAATTATTTGGGAACTTCTTTATTCTAAAGATGACTTTGGACACCTGTGCAAGATGTGCTGAGTAACAATTAATTTAAATAAAGCTGACAAAATGTAATAGCCACCCTAAATGCAGTTAAAGGTGTCTTATCATTACTATAGAATTGAAAGCTATGAGACTCTAATAATACAACACGTTTACTGAAGTCCTAAATTGAATCCAGAAACTCGAAATAATACAAATCCCCTGTAATAATAGTATCAGTGTTTTAAGTGACCAGCCAAAACATTTATCTATGAAAAGATAGATAAAGGGTCATATTTATTCTGTAACAAGTCAGTATGCAGCCAGATTCAAGAGCTCACCCGGGGAGAAACTGTTCAAAGGATGATTAGAGTTGACCATCCATGTACCTGAAACACTGAAAGCAGAAAGAAATAAGTACAGAGAAGAGATTATATAAGAAGAGTAGTAGAAAGATGAACTGATATACAGAAATAAAATTGGGGATATACCATTCATCTGAGACAGACTGTACAGCAAAGAAGAAAACCATAATAAACAACAAAAAAAGACTGTTGCAGTTTAAGCTTTTGTAGCCACACTCATACTGGTGATGTCAACATAAATAAGAGTGCCAAAGTTGTCTCGGAATGCCTTTACTCATCTTTCAAACTAAACCAACAATTTTACTATGAGGAGTTCAGTGCTACCAGAGTGTCTTTTTAGCAAGTAAGGCCCTAACTTAGTGGGTATCTATGGTAATATCTAGGAAGTAGTTTAAAAAAAAAACCCAAAACAACAGGATTAAGTTGGGTAGAAAAAGAAAGAATTCGAAAGTTATGGAATATGGTTTCAGAGAGGATTTATTGACTGACTTACACCATCATTATACATGTAAAGTGTTTCATTCTGAAATCAGTACTGGAAATTGGATATGATCAGAGATTTTTGCAAATGAAATAATAATGTGACAATTTCTTTTCTTCCTTTAAATTCAACTTTTCTTCTATCCCCATAAAAATTCAGAAAATATCTCCTGAGATTGCTTCTGTTAAGGCTTGGCTTTATTCAAGTATTCCAGACTGTTTCCCAGGATGTTGCCCTTATCACAGTGATGCAGCTGGCAGAGACTGAAAATCTAAAGCCGCTTTTCAGTCCAACTAAGGAAGGTGGAAAAGAGAAAAAGACAAAAAAAGAAAACGGAAAAGAAACCCAAACCTATTAGTGGGACCACAAGGTCTCATTTTCTTAGGCTAAGCTCAGAAAATAACAAGGTGGCAAATATGTAGCTATTGAGAGTAGGAGAGACAGGAAGATTCAGCTATGACTTGGGCAAGCATTGTTCAGGGTAAAAGTATAAAAACCAAGACAAATTGAGCTAAAAAATAAGCAAGAAAGAACTCAATAACCTGAATAAAATTTCAGAAAAGTTAAATTCATAGATCTTCAACAATTATTGAATGAGAGTAGGAAGGAATACAGCACCTTTACAAAACCTGATCATTAGGGCATGAATGAACAACTGATAAACAAATATAGAAAAGTAGAAATATTAGACACACAATTTTTTGAATATAATACAATTAAAATTATATTCAACAAGTGGCTATTGAAGAAGGATTAAAATTTGGACTAACTAAATTTTAAGGAACTGATGGATCAAAAAACAAATCATAAAAGTAATGTACAATTTCACCAAAGAGAATGACAGCAAAGAGCTAACATGCCAACATCTTCTTTAAGGGAAAAATTTGCATCTCATTTTAATCAACCAAAGAGAGAAAGGACAGATTAATGAATTGGAAATGCAACAACAACAAAACAAACTAGAAAAGTTCAAAAGCTTAACTAAACACTAAAATAGAAATTTTAAAAATCAAAAAGGAGATTAACAAAATTGAAAGAAGTTTTGTTAATAAATAAAAACATAAACTGGTTTTCTCAAGAAAAAAACCTTAATAAAATAAACCACTAGCTAATTAATTTTTAAAAGAAAAAACTAAATTACTGGCAGTGAAATTGAAAAAGGAGAATTAACAACAAATGAAATAAAAGGAATTATTAGCTACAATTTTATCCAACTACATGCCAATAAAACCAACAACTTAAACAAAATGATTGGGGATTTACAAAAAAGTGTTGAATATTTACAAAAGCATAAAATACCTAGATAATTTAAATAACTCAATCTCAGAAAAAAATTAAATAAACCATGTTTGAACTGCAAAAGAAATTTTCTCTAGGACCAAGTGGATTTATAAGCAAAATCTGAGAGAAATTATTGTCTCCCATATTAATAACCAATTATTTAATTAGGACTAAAGTTTTTTTTCCTTCCTTTTCCGCATTTAGAAAACAACCTCTGTAGGCTCTTCTCACAGTCTTTAAAGTGAAGGTCTGATAATGATATGAAATATTGGGTGAGATGCACCCAGCTGGTCCACAAGCTACATGAATCTTTTCATTACAAAAAAAAAAATACATTTACCTTATGGCATTCTAGATGCCTTTTAAGGAAACTAGCACATCTGACACCCTTGAATTTATTAAATTGATGATATCCAATTCAATAATTTCGTCAGATATTTGGATCCTGAAAGATAGAAATTAAATTTATCTATAAGTACAATATAAGCCTTGATGGACTAAAAGACTATTGTATGCATATTATTTTAAGGCACAGTATTTTGATGTGATGTGACTAGGTGTCATAGTAGATAGAGTGCTGGCCCTGGCGTTATGAGCTCATCTTTGTGAATTCAAATCCAGCCTCACTTACTAGCTATGTGACCCTGGGCAAGTCACTCAACCCTATTTGCCTCAATTTTCTCATCTGCAAAATGAGCTGGAGAAGGAAATGGCAAACACTCTAGTACCTTTGCCAAGATGGGGTCACAAAGAGTCAGACATGACTGAAATAACTGAGTGATAACATAGTATGATACTTTGTTTTCATTATTTCATTGATATGACTTCTCTCCTTGCATAGACACAAACTATAATCTGTGTGCATTTCAATAAATTATCTTTGAGAGTTGCTATAGCTGAAAAATTCATTACCACAGCATGAGCATGGGGATGAGGGTGTGCAGATTTTGTGATGCTACTCAGGAGGAAAACATCAATAGTCATACTCAAAGAGACATACTCATACTTTCTGGATTGTAAGACCTACCAGAGTTTGCACTGTTCTGAGATAGTCTCTGAGAATTCATGTTTACCTCTATTCTACATGAGGGCACAAGAATAAGACTTTGGGGGTGGATATTAAACTAGGTGACAAGAGGCACATAAAAAAATTTCCCATTCCATTAAATTTAGCTATTTTGTTTTAAACTTTATCCAGTTTTAAACACAAATACTAAAAAATTTAATCAAAATACTGGGAATTTAGAATCAACTATTCTCCTTAGGTGTCATGTGAGGGTCAACAGAGTTTTGGGTCTTTATCAAAATAGGGATGAATAAATGAAAAAAAAATATTAAGTACTTTGTATATAAAAAATTCTGTGATGAGGATTAGGGCCACAAATAAGCTTATACTTCAGAAAGGTCACTTAGGTAGCCCATAGAGGACAGACTGGAATTGGACTTGACACAGGGAGAACAACTATTAAACTATTGCAACAGTCCAGGCATGAAATGATGAGGGTCTAAATCAGGGGATGACTATTTGAATGGAGAGAGTGGGATATATACAAGAGATGTTGTGAAGGTAAAAAGGACAAGGCCCGGCAACAGATTGAATATGTAGGTTAGTTGGAGTGAGCAGTTGAAGAAAGCTCTGAGGTTGTGTGCTGGACGGCTGGGATGACTGTGGTACTCTTGACCCCAGGGAACTAGGGAAGTTTTGGAGACAGGAGAAGGACTTCCAAGACATGTGACCAATAAGATGAAGAATTAAACACTTACCCCAGTCCTCCCTCTCAGACTTCTCCAAAAGAGGAATTTTTATATGTAAGAGAGTTATTACAGCTGTCTAGACAATGTAAGACAAGGTCATGTGATTCATTACCAGCGGAGAAGGCCTGACCCTCATCTCTGAGGAGCTCACTTAGTATCTGTTACCAACGGGATGCTAGTGCAGTCTGCTTTGCTATAATGCTTATTTAGAAAATGAGTATTTGTTTCAATATAATTAGTATATTAGGAAACTGAGAATAGGCAGATTTGTGTATACTTAGGCATAATTTCATAATAAAGAAAACTGCAACATGGTAATGGGCATGAATGGGGAGTAAGGGGGCTGATAACAAGAGGTTAGAGGAGACACTGCCAACATGCAGCAGGGCCTGTGGGAAGTGATGTCTGGTTCTAATTAGGAGAAAGCTCTTTTAGTCATCTTCCTCTATCCAGGATGCAGTGAGAGCTACTGCGTGGAGGGGGTGGCTAGCAGTGCTGTCTTAACACTTGTGGAGCTAGAGGTGGAGGACCTCAAAATGTATCCTCTTACCCCCATTGCAGAACAGACTTGAGGATGATCTGAGAGGGTTTTGTCAGATGCCCTGATAGAGATGGGTCTGCACTGTCCAGACAGCCAGGTGTTGTTCTCAAGTGTATCTCACAGAAGAGCTTGTGCCAGAGATCTCCCTGGTCATTGGGCATTCCCACCTATGCCCCTTATAGGAGTTGGTGTTGTTGGTAACATAGATCCTGGGTGGGGGGCTCTCCCTGCTGGGGCTATGGTAGCTACCTCAGGGGCCAAGTCTGGAGACTTATTTCCAGCTTCAGTTCTTTGTCAGGTAAAGCACCAAATTTCTTGTATATCTTCTGACACAGTGAGAGTTGTGGGTGGAGGGGGGGCTGATACACACACACACACACACACACACACACACACACACGCACACACACACTCACTCCTCCCACATCTTCCTCCTTCCTGGGTTTTGGAAACTAGCAAGCAATAGCAAGAGCCTGGTATTGCCACGACAATTTATTGTAGTATATGGATATTTCTTAACAATTTAACACATATAAAACTGTGCCACCATTTTAAACATGTTCTTATCTTTTTTTTATTTGTTACTGATCAAGTTTTCGAGTATTGTGCTCCTAACCTCATTTTCCTCATAAGCCCTGTGGTTTTTATCGTGTGGTTTTGTATAATGCCAATTGAAAGAATCCACAAGTCATATATATATATATAAAAATAAACAGCAACCTATGCTGTAATTCAAAGGCATATATTGGTTAAGTTGAACAATTCTAATGACAAAAAAGAAATTCTGCAAGTGACTACAACAGCCTTTAATTATAAAAAAAATGCACATTGATACAACACAAAGGCTGTATTGCATCCAACAGAAGCTAAAGAAGAGTAATTTAGTAAATTAAATGCTTAACATGTCCTACTTTTTATTCAGCAGTGCATGGCTGGCTTTCAGTTGCTGACAAGAACGTAAGTAGCATGCATAGGGTAGAAGTAGCAAGTTCACTATTGGGAAACAGACCTGAGGTCTCCACTGGGGGATTAGCCAGCTGGGGGTATCCTCTCTGTTTCTCCTTTTCCTCACCTATAAAACAAGGGGTCTTATCTCAATGATCTCTAAGGTTCCTTACAGTAATGATTATCTGCAATCTATGTCAAGGAACCATTTGCCATTTCTAGTGATAATTTAATATAAATGAAGCTGGATTTGAGAAAACATTCTTCCTAATTCTAGTCCAGGGTCCACAGAAGTTTCCCACAGGAGGCCCATGCGAAGTGCTGGAGGCTTTTGTTGCATTATCCCGATATCACAAAGCTACCAGTGGAATATTCAGGCCATTGACTCTTCTAATTCCTCACTCAATGTGTGACCAGCCTCTCTTCTCTTTCTGTTGTACAGTTCTTTAATGAAATCCTTTACCTTCATTATTTTTCGGTTTTCCTCCCTGAGATTGGTCAAAGTTCATTGCAATGGCCCCAAAGCAATCCAGCTTTCTCTTTTGTCTTTCTTTTTGAACTCTGGGCCCAGCTTTTTTCTATGCTAAAAATCATGATTCTCTGGTATATGCCTTTTCTCTTCTGAGACTGAAAACCCTGGTACAGGACCTCGTCACCTCACACTTGGACTATGGCAAGCATGATAGCAATAAAGCTCCTGTTAATAATAACTATCATCTGTTTCCTTGTCTTGGAGCTGTTCTCTGTGACTGGAATATATTCCATCCCCACCTCTGCATCATTAAATCTCTCTCTTAAAGATGCAACTCAAGCGTGATCAAATCTGGCCTCAGACACTTACTTTCTGTGTGACCCTGGGCAAGTCACTTCACCCTTTTTGCCTCACTTTCTTCATATGTAAAATGAGCAGAAGAAATGGCAAACCACTCTAGTATCTTTGCCAAAAAAACCCCAAATAAGGTCACAAAGAGTTGGACATGATTGAAATAACTCAACAACAAATCCAGAATTATTGCAAGGCTAAAATGAGATAATATTTGTAACCTTAAAGTGATACATAAATGCTAGTTATTATTATTATTGTTAAGAACTGGAAACAGTGAAAGGTGCTAATAAATGAGGGAATAGTTGAACAAATAAGGGTATATGAATGTAATGTAATGTACTACTGTATTGTAAAAAATGACGAAAGATAGTTTCAGAGAAATTTGGGACTTGCATTAATTTATGCAGAGTAAAGTGAGTAGAATCAGGACAATTTATATACTGACAACTTGTTAAAAAACAAAGTTTTTCAAAGCCTAACAATTATGATCAGTGCAACAACCAACCATAATTTCAGAGGACTCATAATGAAACATGCAACCTATCTTTGACAAAAAGATGACAATATGGAATGAGAGATATATTTTGGGGGTGCATGGGTCAATGTTAGAATTTGTTTTGCTTGACTTCATTTTCTTTCAATGAGGGAGGGAGGAGATGGGAAGGAGAGAAAATAGATTTTTGTTAATTAAAAATGAAATTTAATAAAAAATAAGAAATTGGACAGCATTAATAGCATTCAGGATATAACTTTGTGAGGCACTGCCCCAATCATTCCAATCCAAAGGTATATATATGATCTATATAACTCTTAAAACTTACTTATTGCTTAGGATTGCTAGTGTTTGTTCTTGGGTGAGTGTTTTATTCTTATACCATGATCAGGAGAAGGGGAATGATAAACCATTCCAGTATCTTTTCCAAGAAAACCCCGGATGCAATCACAAGAGTTAGACATGACTGAAGTGACTAAAAAACAGTGATGTATAAAATACTATGATAAGCACTGGGACTTCACATAGAAAGGTTAGAGAGTTCCTGCTTTCAATAAGCTCATACTCTAATAAGAAAGACAACATATATAGGACTGAGGATCTAGTGTTTGGCTGACAGTTGGCATGGTGCTTTTGGTGTAACTACTTTCCAAAAGTCTCTTAGACTCAACTAGTTATTAATAGCTATGGGTTTAGTGTTTGCTGGAAGGGCAGTTCACTTCTCTAGGGTTCCTCCTTTTGATGATGGCTGTTCGGATGAGGCAGGAAGCAACATCAGTGGTTTAGGGGTCCTTGTAATTCTTGGGGCTCTTTGATTCTAGTTTCTGGACTGTTTCCCTAAAATCCAGAAGGAGCTGATGGTCAAGGTATTTTGGTAGTTTGACCTTCTTAGCAAGTGCTACCATCCTATCCCTCCCTCAATATGCCTTTGCTGCTTCATTTGGTGGTAATTGGTAGAGAGGGTGGAACCTTTTCTGACAAGCTTTTCCCCCTTGACTACAAAAGCAGTTCACCCATTGATATGGAAAAAAGAGGAAACTTGACACAAGGCAGATTTATGCAATGATGAGGCTAGTACTTTACAAAAAGTGCTGCTATGAATATTCTGTGAAGGTTGTGGCTGCCTATTGACACAAGCATAAAATGTCAACTTTTCTGCTTTGCATTTAAAGCCTTTCATAATCCAACCTCTTCTTCTAGTCTGATTATATAATATTTCCCTTCACATGCCCAAAATTTCAGTTACACTGACCTACTTTCCATTGTTTCCTTTAATAGAATGAAAACAATTTGAGGTTAAATAGTTTTGTTTTTAAATATTGTTTTATTTATTTATTTAGGAGGTGATTAAACTTTTCAAGGTCCTCCATCATGGATCAGCATGGTGGCAGGCTGTATCCTTTGAGCCCTGCTGAATCCTGCCACATGGTAGACAGGAGCAAATAAAGGTACAGCCCAGGGGAATATGACTTTAAGGTCTCATTCAGTTTCTAATCTATTAAATTGACTATAATAGAATCTATAAAATCTATTTCTCCAAGAGACTACTGAGGACATGCCATATAGATACTTGAGTCTTCCCTGCATATGCAATACAGTCTTCTTTTCTCTTATCCATATCTTACAACACTTGGTCTTCTTTTTGTAAAGTACTAGTAAAAAACCAGAAATGAAATACATTCCCATTTAAAATGTAATGGTTGTATTGATTAGGACAAAGGAATGTAATGGAATATTTTTGCACCATATGAAATGATGAAGGAGAAAGGCATGTAACCAATGGCCCAGGTCTCCCTAGGCTCTGGGTTTAGGTGATTGGGGTGATCTTTAGTGAAAATGAGCCCTTTAAATTCTTTTATTCATATATAGCATTTGTTTTAAGCCACAGAACACTACAAAAATTGCCAGTAATTTTAACTAACAAAGACTAGACTATGGCATATCTTGGACAGGCATTATAGGTGGGTGATTCTAGAATTGACTAGAAGAGGAAGTGACTCTATTGAACTGGGAAACAGTGCAGGACTTTCAGTCAATCCATAAGCACTTAATAAGTGCCTGATACATTCTGTGCACCATATTTATTTTTTTTTAATTTTCTTTTTTTTTAAAAAAAATTCTATACTTAACATCAAATAAAATTAGCATTTTCATATATATATATATATATAATGGAACAAAAATAGATATTGTACACAGAACTGTGAAATTCTATTATATGTTGTTTGCTTTTATTTTTAAGTATATAATAAATTCAGCAGGTAAATGTTCAAAACTATCCTGTTTGTGATTACTTCTGGCCTTCCTTCTTTTCTCTGCATTTTAAAAACAATCCAATAACTTTCTCCCTTTTCTTCAATCCTATATCCCTAATTCCCCTAAACCTTCCATTAATCCCTTCTTCCAAATTGAAAAAAAAAATAGAATCAAAACCTTGGTACTACTTGCATAGCCAAGCAAACAGATTCCCACACTGACTATGCCTGAAAAGATATGCCTTGTTCATCATCCTCAGTCTACCAAATCTGTCAGGTTGGTAGGTGACTTCATTATCAACTGTTCCTCTGGAGTACTTATTTGTCATTGCATTGATCAATGCTCTTAAGTCTTTCAAGTTGTTTTTCTTTAAAATATTGTTTTTATAGTATAAACTGTTCTGGTTCTGATAACTTCACTCTGTATCAATTTATACAAATCTTCTTACATTTCTCTGAAATAGTACCTTTTGTCATTTCTTAGGGTATGATATTCCATTATATTCATATTTTGTTTAGTCATTCCTCAGTTGGTGGGCACCCTGTTCTTTGCTATACTAAACAGATCTGCTATAAACATTATATACATATGGATTCTTTTCCTCTTTATTTGAACTCAAATTGCTTTCTTGAATGAAACAGTTCAAAGTTCCACCAATAACGAATGCAGACACTGTACTTTCAACAATAACCTGACTCTTTAATAATGAGAAAACTCTGTAGCACCACTGTTCTCCAAGTATCAGAATATGGCTATGTGGCAAGGAACACCATAATTTCTGGAGAATTATAAAGATAATCTAAATTTTAGTGCAAAAAATGTATTGGGGTATGTAGGAGGGGCTGTTTGGACCATATTACCAATAAAGATTTGTACATGAGGAACTGATTAAAAAAAAGAGGTATTTGAAGACTGGAAAAGAGAGCTATATCTGTCATGCATTGAGAATGAGAGGGAACGGATTGACAGTCTAGACACTATAATGGTGTCTTCAGGATGCCAAAATATTAAGAGGAACACCTTTCTAGTTAGATGCCAATCTTCTATGGAAAATTTACAGAAAACATGAAAATTTCACAGGATGGAAAAACATGAAGGATCTTCACTCTTGGTTGGTAGAAGGGATAGCCATAGACAAAATTTAACCTAAAATAAACCTAAGATTTTTTCCAAAAATGGAAGGAGATGCCCTTATATTGTTCCAAGTCTAAAGAACTTGAGAATAGAGATGCAAAGAAGAACCATGTATTACTAAGAATTAATGTCAAGCAAAATCCTTTCTATAGTTACTAGAGAATTTCAATTTTTAAATGTTATAGCAGAAATCAGATTTTCAATAGTATAGACCTGATTAGCAATTAATAACAATAATATTGAATAGTGTTCAATAAATGATTCAATAGATGCATAAGGTAGTCAAAGAAAATTCACATTTATGTAGTAATTTGTTTGGCATTTTTCTCACAACCACCCTTTGAAGTAAGTAGTTGTTAATACTATTGTTACCATTTGATAGACAAGGAGGACATGCCCATTGTCACAGAGTTGGTAAATGTCTAAAGTGAGATTTGCACCTAGATTTTCTGCCTCCAAGTCCAGTGCTCTTTCCATTTTATCACGCTGGGAGGAGAACCTGGAGTGGCAGATTGAGGTGGCCTGCTGGTAACAGTTATCTAGTGTCTCCACTACAATTGTACATATTGATGATTTTTAACAAGCTCTTCTTTTAAAAAATTAAAGCACTTTTGGGGAGGCTAGATGGTGCAGTGAATAGAGCATCAGCCATGAAGTCAGGAGGACCAGAGTTCAAATGTGGTCTCAGACACTTGACACTTACTAGCTGTGTGACCCTGGGCCAAGTCACTTAAGCCCAATTGCCTTTCCTTCCCCCTTAAAGCAAAACAAAAAACAAAATTAAAGCACTTGGATGAAGTATGGGCAAATTTTAGCAGTCCTATTGCCTATAATTGAAGATATGGATAGAATGGGAATTCTGATGAATTTGAAGGAGAGATATGCATATTAGAGAAAAGCAGACCTCAGTGGGCTCCTTTAAGAAAAAGAAAACATTTATGAAGTGCTTACCAGGTGCCAGATACTATACTAAATACCCCATTTAATCCTCACAATGACACAGGAGGTAGGTACTATTACAGTTGAGGAAACTGGGGCAGGCAGAAGTGACTTACCCAGAGCCACATAGCTAATGTCCAAGGCCAGATCTGAACTTAGGACTTCTTGATTTTAAGGCCACCCTTCTATATACCATACCACCCAAGTCCCAAAGATCTAGGGGGAAAGGATTTTTTGGATCATAGAAGTACCCCCACGAGGTTATTGGGCTAGAAAGGAGGAGAGACAATTCAGCAGGGTTCTTTCTCTCCTTCCACTTTAATATTTTTCCTAAGACTTCATGACAAAAAAATCTGCCTATATTTTCTCTTGGTATTATATAACAATTCTAACTAACTGCCTATGATTTCCTAGAAATAGCATAGCCTTTTCATACTTTTTTCTATATTCTATGGGGAAAATGACTACTTCTAGTATATTGGGGAAAAAAAAGGCAGCTCTTCACCATTCCCCTTCCTAGTTATAATGGGGTCAGCTGGAGTTCCTGAATTGAAAACTAACAAGGCTCTCACTTGACATACTGTTAAAAGTATACAGTTTAATTTCTGGACTGCACCTTTGAGCTTAGAACATTCTGAAAGAATTAAGGGAACCTATATGTTTCAAAAAAGGTGTAAAAGAGCTTTATAGTTCATTGAACAAAGGTCCAAGGACCAATGGGATTTGTGGCTTGGCCAAACTACACCACTGCACTCTGCAGAGTTTTGTTATTCTTTTTTTTTTATACTGCCAAGTTTTGCTCTGTTCTTGTTCTTACAGCTATGTCAACCCATCATATAGGTTAACCTTTGCTTTCTTGCTCACAATACAGGTTCCAACCAGACTCATCATTTAGTGGTTAGAACGAGAAGATGCACATTTTTAAATCTTCCTGATAAATTCACCACAATGAAAATTTACCTTCAATCCATTTTCTTTTAGTTTCTGTATTTTCTTGGATTGAGACATTTTGCAAAACCAAAGATGAGCAAGGAAGTGCAACTTATGGAATCTCAGTCTGATATAGGATTATTTCTGGAATCATTCTGAGTTTGGGGGAAAATATCCAAAAAAACTTAAATTATTTCCCATGGTATCACTGGAAGATACATAATATAAGCATAGTGCAAAAATTCATGAATTTCAAGTCTGTAAAGAAAGGCAAAAGTATGTTAAAAGAGGCTGAAGTGGTGATGGTAGTAAAATGTCTTTACATCAGATCAGAAATAGTTAATATTGGTAGGAATGTTGGAGGTCCTCATTTTGTAAGAGAGGAAAATGAGTCCCAGAAAAGATATTGAGCTGGCTGGTCTGGCACTTCGGGATCCCTGCCTCCAATATAATAATACATGTTTGGAGCAGTTGAAAGGAATAATATTTTTAAAAGTACTACATGTGTCTGTATTCATAGATTTATCTTGACAGATGTGTATGTACTATGGTCCAAAATTTAAAAGTGGTAGCCGACCGATGCTATAATTCATCTGTCAAGATTGACATCAACTTCAAGAACTCAGAACAACTTGTACCTATTCACCTCCAGATCTGGGTTAGAGGCTTGGATTCCATAAATAGAAACAGACTATTTTCCAACCAGACAAACCCATATGATAGTTCAATGACTGTGGAAACTGAAATATTGACAGAACCCATGAGTATCAACAAATGCTACATTAATACTCCATAAATAAAGATGAAAATATCTTTTCTTAATAGACATAATAGATTTTTCCCTTTAAATTTTCTTCTCTTTTCCAGATGTCTACTGGAAACATCTGAAAGGGAAGATGAGGAAAAGGTCAATTTCAATGCACATTGAAGAATCTACGTCAAATAAAATCAAGCTATGTATGGACATTAAGCTTAAAAGCCTGACCAGTCTTAAGGTAGAAAAACAAGATGTGGAAGCCTGAAAGTTAAAAAATGTGTGTGTGTGTGTGTGTGTGTGTGTGTGTGTGTGTGTGTGTGGCATTTCCTTCTCCAGTGGATTAAAGCAGACAGAAGTCAAGTGACTTGCCCAGAGTCACATAGCTAGTAAGTATTGGAAGGCTGGATTTGAACTCAGGTCTTCTTGACTCCAGGCCCAGCACTCAATCCATTGAGCCACTTAGCTGCCCTAACAATGATAATAATAATATTTTATTAATTATTATTAAGTGTTAATAATAATTACTAAATATTAATTATTCATAAGATGCATCTGGTTCATATGAAGAAAACAACAGTTTACATTGGCTAAACACAATTTGAAATCATCAACAAGAACTATGTTGAATAATGCAGTTACACAATTCATAAAATATCTTGCAGAATGTTAGACACACCTCTGGATATGGCATTACATTTTTCTTCTGCTTCCTGAGCTCCCAACTCACAATACTTAAATTGAATATGAAATTAAAGTATTTCTAAAGGAAGTGAATGACAAATGTCATGTAAAAATGTCTATGTGTCCCTTTGCTGAAACTTGTGTTAATTTTATCAAGTTTTTACTAGAACCACCATTCATAAGCTATTATCCCTTCAGAGAAAGTTCTAGTATTTCAAATGATAAATAAATGCAAAATATTAAGGCCAAAGCAGAACCTTAATGTTCTAATTTTCTTTATATTGAAGAGGGTAAACTTGTAGAAACCCAAGAAATGTACCTTGAAAACTGGAAAAAAAAATGAAAGAATGGAAACTTTCCTGTACTTGTGTTATTTTTAAACAAGTATAGAACTTTGCATATACATAGATATGCCTGTTAAATTAGGCATATCTTAGGTCGAGAACATCCTTCTAACTTATCAAGATCTATTTGGATGCCTAGACTATCCTCCAAAGTATAGACATTTTTGTCAGATTGCATCATCTGCAAATCTGATTAAATTATTTTTGAGATCATCTATTTTGAAATGTCAACAGTTAGTGATGTGGGACTTCAGAAGAGAGACTAGAGATCCACAGAACTGGATCTAGAAGCCATCACTATGGAGGAATATAATGACTTTATGAGTCTAGGACTTGCTATGGTACCCAGGAATGTAGAGAGAGAAAAAGGGAATACCCAGGACAGAGCAAGAATAATTTATGAACAGAGACTGAAAAGTAAGCAGACAATTGAGAGATAGCAATTCCAAGGCAAATTGCCTTTGGGCAGTCAAAGAATTGCTGGCAATTTCAGAGATTAGTTTTAGTGGAGTGCTGAAGCTAGGTTCCAATGGGTGAAGAAATTAGGAGAGGACAAAAAGGAAATGAATATTGATATAATTTCTAGGAGTTAAGACATAAAAGGGAGATATGGAATGATAGTTTTAAGTGATGGGTGGATCAAATGAAGGACTTGTATAGATGGCATAGTTGTAGTCAGCAGGGAATGAACCAGTAGATAGGGAAGGACTGAAGATTAGAGAGAAAGGATAATTGTGGGGGCAATCTTCTAGAGAAGTTAGAAGGATATAGGGTCAAGGATATAATTCTAACTGGGCTTTCATCTAAGCCTGGAGAATTTTGCTTATTGTTGCTTAGGCAATGGCACAGAATTTGGGTAGAGAATGCTAAGGTTTTGAGATGTAAAGATGGGGGGAAAAGGAAGTTTGAGCAGGTGACAAAATTTTTTTTCTTAGTAATGTAGGAGGCTCCTGTTGAAGTGGGGATGGTAAAGTATGGGAGAACTGAGATGAGAAGGTTTGTAAGGTCTACTGTGTAGTGTTTGATAGAGAATCAAATGGTGGCTAGAGGAAATATCGGAAAACGGTGGAATAAGGCAGGACATTACTTGGCTTTCCCCCAATTCCTCCACAAGTAACTATAATAATGCCTCAAAGTGAATTTTTAGAGCAACAGAAATGATTAAAAACCAGGATAAAGCAGTTATACAGTCTAAGACAAATTGAAAGGACAAGAGGAAAGATCTAACCTCCCAGGTGGCAGTCTGGTTAGATCTGAAATGAAGATATCACAGAGCAGATTCTGCTGAGTCAATAAACAGAAAAGTCCTGAGGGTATCCATGTTGGAGGCAGTCTCAGCTTTGGGAACTTTTCCCCCATGTACAGCTGGGTGACTACTCAGGGAGATTGTCAGGGGCCCTCCTCTAGGGCTGGAGGTGGGACCTAGGCACATTGACAAGATGTCAGGCTATTACTGCAGGTGAGAAGTGAGCACAGTCTGGTAAGTATAGTATCAGAAGGATGGGACCCTGTTGGTTGTGGTCACTCATAGGAGAGTGCAGTCTCTGGTTTCGGTTCCAGGGCAGAGGGATGACCTGACACTTGTGGCTGCATGATAGATGGCAAGGAGCAAGAACATTCAAGGTGGCAGTGGTGCTGGGGCACAGGTAGTGGCTCAGGAGTAGAACGGAATACCTGAGGGCATTCATAAACTAAGGAATGAGTGGGAGAAATGAGTGATCACACTTGGTCTTGGATTATAGAACAGTGGAAGAACCAAAAAAGCAAAGACCCTGAGATTGAGTTCAGAAGACAAAAGCATGAAAAACCTGAAGCCTCAGACATTCCCCCCCACACACTCTGGGGTAAAGCCTGACCCTAACATAAAGTTAACAGCCAAGAAATAAGTTGACTGAAGAAAAAAAATGATGAGTAAACTACAGGGAGAAAAAACAAAAACAAAACCAAACAAACCAAACAACCTGGTCATAGACAATTACTGTGGTGTTAGGGAATATCAGGGTTCAAACTCAAAAGACAATGAAATCAAAATAGCTGCTTGTGAAGCTTCAAAGAAAAACATAAAATGATCACAAGTCCAAAAAGAGCTTTGGAAGAGCTTAAAAAGGACTTTAAAAATTAAATGAAAAGAAAAATTAGGAAAAAAAGAGTATGAAAGAAAATAGAATTGAAGTAGTATGCCTTGACATTTCACTGGCTTACAAGGGGCCCATCTCTGTATCCTGAATTCTTGTAAACCCAAGAATCCTCCATTTGGCTTGGTTATTGAACAACCTGCTTCATCTAAGATTGCCCCCATAGCCTGCCTGACCAGTCTGGCCCATTATTGTTACTCCTGATACAATGGTGGTTTTTGGACTATTTAAACTGTGTATCTACTGGGGTTCGGGGCAGCTCCTGGGACTTTATCCCTAGGACTGCCGCTGGGCAGCTAATAAACGCTTCCTGAATTCGATTATTGATGGTCTTGGCCTGTTGATTCTGTCCGAGTGTCAATTTCAAGAATTATGAAAAGAAAGTCAACAAATTGGAAAAAGAGATCCAAAAACTTACAGAAGAAGCCTCCTTAAAATTATATGAGCAAGGGGGAGCTAATGATTTTATAAGACATCAGGAAATAATAAAACAAAATCAGAAGAATGGAAAAATAGAAGAGAATGTGAAATATCTCACTAGAAAACCAATTGACCTGAAAGTAGATCAAAGAGAGATGATATGACTTGTTAGACTTCCTGAAAGTTATTTTCAAAAAAGGAGCCTAGATACTATATTTCAAGAAATTATTAAGGAATGTTGCCCTGAAGTTTTAGAACCAGAAAGAAAAATAGAAATTGAAAAAAATCACTGATCACCACTTAAAAGAGAACCCCAAATGAAAACTTACAGTATTAAAGCTTAATTTCAAGGAGAAAATATTACAGCAACTAGAAAAAAAATTAAATATTATGGAGCCACAGTCAGGATAACACAAGATTTGGCAACTTCTACATTAAAAGAACAAAGAGCATGGAAGAGCAAAAAGCTGAGTGCAATCACGAATAATCTGCCCAGATTGTAATCATGAATATAATCCTTCAAGGGAAAAATCAGGGACTTTCAGACTTGAAGAATGTCGCAAGACCACAGAAGTCATTTATACCATATTTTGGTGACCAGATGTTTCCATATGGATACCTCCACCATATAGAAGGAAGTTGGAGGAGAAATCTATTTAAGCTAAAAGTTGGAGTATCATTGCTAAGTATTCTTTCTATTCTGTGGTTATGTAGAACTCCCTTATATTAACTGTAAAATGGCCTATGAATGCTTCATTTCATTCCAACATCACGCCTAAGCTAACAACTTACAAGCTTGAGCAAAAGCCACACCTAACAATGACAGACTTATGCATGAACTTTGGACCAACTTTACACAATTCCCAGAAAACCTTTCAAGCATATGTCATCAAAAATCCTCAAGACAGTCATCTGGAATCTGCTTTATGGTAAAGATAATCCTGGAAATAAAAGGTTATGGACCCTACGTTAGGTAGTAACAATGAATCTAAATATAACTGAGATATATAACAACCACATTAAATACAGTCAGAGATATCTGGTCATTAATATATGTTGAAAGCTATTTGAATTCTTCTACATAATTGGTACACTATCCAATAGTACTACAATGATCATTAAGCCTAAAATGGAATCCAGAAGCTCTAATAGAACTAATTCTGTCAGTGTTTCAAGGGACAATCCAAGACAAAAACAAAACCATCATCTCTATCACATCCAAATAATGCTTACTTCTCAGTGAGAAAATAGGGCTTAGTAGGGATCTAAATTATGTAGAGATTTCTTGAAGGATGATTGTAAGTAGACTGAAAGTAAATTATACCGAAAGCAGGAAGGAGTTAGAGCAAAGAAATTCAATTTTACAAAACGTCATACTATGGACTATTAGGAAAGAATAGGGTTAGACAGAAAAAACCACAAGGAGAAATGAATGGATTGCCTGGATGGCTAGTTGGTCAGATTATATGACAAGGATGTTAAAATGAAAAAAAAATAGCTTTAAGCAGCAAGGAAAGCATATTCCTGGTATGAAAAAGATTGTGGCTGTGGGTAAATCTTTGTACCTACATTTACTATGCTAATAGTAACACAGGCAAGGGTGCCCTCTTTAGAGGTAAATGTTTGCAATAATCTGCTTCACTAAACCAACATTTTGACTTTAGATATTAAATGCTACTTAATTGCCCAGTGATCAGAGCCAATCAGGCGTTTATAACAAAAAAATTCGCAGCTTATTCTTTTCTTTTGTAGGTTTATACTTTAAGAACTTGTTATTGTTTTCAAGTAAAAAGAGCAACTAGAATACAAGAAGAAAACATGCAAAAGTTTTGAAATTTTGTTTCTGATGCATTTTGTTAATTGCCTTACATTCTCTTTCCATATGTAAACTCTTACATTAATGAAAATAAGAATTGTCTAACTAGTCCTGAACATGGATTAATTTTTGGCAAAGTAAATATTAATCAATCTGACATTTTCTTATTTAGATAAAGATCCAGTTTTTTCTTTTGTTCTCATAAAATCTCTGAAGGCACTGTGTTTAGAGAATTGCTTCCACTACCAGTTGGCTTCAATGGATATGTACTCAACTAATATTTAGTTTCTCAGAGTGGTGTCCTCATTGGAGTAAGTCATAAGTAGCAATGAAATTAGCAGAGATTGAAACTTTAAAATTACTTTTTCAGTTTGGCTATAAAAGTGGCATGAACAAAGATAATCTCAAGAAAGCCAATTCATGCTCTTTGATTAAATTCAGGAAAAGAAAAACAAATTTTAAAAAATAGGCAAAACATATGTACCACTTGAAGGCAGGAATAAAAGGGTAAACAGAAAGGTTTAAGTATGGCTTGGGAAAGCTTCTTATTTCTGCCTGACCTTAAAGGGGCCACCTCCCTATGTGGAATGGTTGTGTAAGAGTCAGTGCAGTGGGATGATGTGCTTGAAAGGATCAAGAGCAAGATGCCATATGTTTAGACATCTTTTAGACTGGTCAGGAGCAGAAAGCCCAGCCAGAAGTCCCTTAGACGGGAATTGTATGGTAGAGTGAAAAAAATGTTGAATTTGGAGTCAAAGGATCTGAATACACATGGTATTTCTACTGTTTACTCTCTGTATCATCTTTGGTCAAGTTGTTTAATTTCTTTTTTGGTTTGAGTCTCCCCATATATATTAAGTGAGGTAATTAGATTTAGGTAACATTGAAGGTCCCCTTCAACTTTATATGTAAGATTCTGAAATTTCTTTGAGAAAGGTAGGGATTTAAAGTGTTCAAATGTGACTATGGTACACACACCCACACACACCCACACCAGCACAGAGATTTTCATAATCTTGTTTTCATTCAGTTAATTATTCTCAGCTAAAGTAACTCTACAATTCAATTGAATTTAAAAGATAATACAGAGACTGTATTTGGGAAGGAACACTCATTTCAAAAGATGTTAGAGAGTAGCTATTTCTGACGATTCATAGCATTTTTAAAGTTGCACAAAGAATTTTTTAAAAAAGGCATCAATTTTTTTTAGTTTAAAAGTATGCCTCTATATTTCTAAAGTATATTTTTTCTGGAATTATTTTTCCATTTATCAATCATTTAAATAGCAAAACTGAAATTAGAAAAGGAAATTATATTTAAGTTAAAATCATTTTATGCTATTTACATTATTTACATATTAGTGTAGAATGAACCTGAACTCTAAGTGCTAGAAGAAATGAAGAAACATATGAAAAAAGACACTTCATTTAGAAGAAATGTAGACTCCACATCCAAGTTATTCTTCTGGGAGGCCTTCCCCAAACGTAGTAGTCCATAGGTGAAAAAACATTTACATTACTCTTTTAAAACTTATCATTTATTGTTTATTATGGCTAGTAACTTTTGTTTGTTTGTTTAGGATACGTGTGTTACTATTAGATTCCCTCTAGACACATAAAATAATTTTTAAATTCTTCAATTCTGGATTCATTCCTCCCTGTTTCAACTGCTACCAGCTCTGTTTCTTTTACCTCCACTTAGAAACTCAGCCCAAATCTATCCCCACCTTTCAGCCCTGTTATCTCCTTGATTTCTT
This sequence comes from Gymnobelideus leadbeateri, assembly GCA_011680675.1. Classification (NCBI taxonomy): domain Eukaryota; kingdom Metazoa; phylum Chordata; class Mammalia; order Diprotodontia; family Petauridae; genus Gymnobelideus; species Gymnobelideus leadbeateri. The sequence continues at coordinate 77,664 of WOXC01005848.1, read as the reverse complement.
ACAAGGGCTGCTGAGCATACAGATAAGGACACAAATCCTTTCCCAACTTCACTCTTATTTTCCATTCTCTTAGAATCTAAAATTATGGAAATATTAGCAAATAGAAAAATGTAAGGCATTCCTGAATATATACAAAAGAGTTTCTCCATTTTTCTTTTTTTTCATAATAATATAAGAAAAATTATCATTAGTAACCTTTATGGAGAGAGGATTATTATTCATCCCAGCCATCACCACTATAATCATCTGACCAACTACCATCACTGGGACAGGTAAAGTAGCCTAACTGACCTGGCCAGCCATTCTGAAGTTTAGTAGGAGTCACAGTGTTCTAAGTACAGCCAAATAATTGTCCAAGAGCCTGAATAAATATGAGAGCCGTATAGTCCACTAGCCCTTCTTCCAGAATAACTAATACCCCTCCCCCCCCGAACCAGCCCTCAATCATCCACGGAGCCCCGGGGGACCCAACCCTTATGGAGAAAAGGTTCACCCAATTCCTGCACTACAGACCCAACTGTCAACCAACTGCCACTCATGGGCAGTTAAACAAAAGAATCCCAGGGATAACTGTGCTCTCCAGAATACCAGACCCGCAGTGATCATTCAAGGGAGGGTACCCTATGGAATAGGGTTATGGATAGGTTATGGATAATCACCCTCCCCCCCATACCCAGTTGCCAACCAATTGCCACTGCTGGGGAAGGTAAGATCGGATAGTTGAAGCAGCAGCATTCTCTCAGGGTGAGATGGATTAATCCTGTTCCAAATGTGACGATCTACCAACAACTTTATTACCATCACTTCCCCACAGACCTTGTGTCCAAGAGCCCTAGAAACAGCAACAGCCCCCAGATCTTCAGCCCTACTGCCAATCCCACCCTTTCCTCCCCCATTACACAAGGAAGCAACATTGTAGAGAAGGAACTTGGAAACGGCTTCTACACATGTTGTAGCTCCTGCCTCTTTAGCAAGCACAGCTATTGAAAATTCTGGAAAGAAAGTTCATGATATCATAGGTTTAGAGCTAGAGGGAACCTATCAGCATCCAACACCCCCCTTTTGCAGATGAGGAAAATGAGTCATGGAGAGGTTATGACTTTGCCCATGGTCACACAGTAATAAGTGTCTGAGATGAGATTTGAATCTGAGTATTCCTGATGCCAAATCCAATGCCCTCTCTATTCTTGACACCAAAATCCTTAGGATTGTCAAATAGGCCAAACATCAGAAACAGATATGGTTTTATCAATGGAAACACCACCAAAGGAGATGAATTCCAATCTACTTTTCTTTTGTATGCTAATACAAGTAAGCATTCATCTAGATATGACTTTGAAGTTTGCAAAGCACATTTTGAGGCTGAGAGAGGTTTAATAATTTGCCTGGGTTCACACAGCTAGTATCTGATACAATATTTGAACTCAATTATTTCTGACTCAACCTCCAACATTGCATTTACTGTGCTACCCAGACACTTCTGAAATGAGATCAATGGAGGAGGGCATCTGCACAGTGCAATACTAAGGCCTACTGAACCTTGGAATGTAAGCTTCCCTATGAGAATGCAAGTTCTCTGGCAATAGGGACCAGTCTTGCTTTTTCCTTTGTATCCCCAGTCCTTAGAATAATGCTTTTTATAGAGTAAGTGCTTAATTAATATTTTTCATTCATTCGTAAGTCTAGAAGGGACAAGAAAGATTTAGGCTAAGCCTAATAGGAGTTGTAAACAGTCAAAAGATATAGCATTACTAGATCACATCACAAAGATACATCTAACCTTAATATTTTCTTTCTTTTCTATATTACCATTTCAGCATATATTGCTTTGATGCTCTCCTCAATCTGCCTCAAATCCTATACTTAGCTGAAGTAGGGAAGCTTCGCTCATATACCTAGGCTAATATAGCTTTAAAGAAAGGGGTGTGGGGGGGCAGTTTTCTCATTTATCTTGTCATTAAACTTTGTGAGCAGCAACTACATAAAAATGCAAGAATTTGGAACTAGTAGGTTTCACTGAGAAATCCACAACATAGATTTCTACTTTATGTATTTCATGTAACACTTAATTTGTGTCTAAGTTGAATAAGAATATCTTTTTCATTGTTTCCTTTGTGAACTGGATAATATCTCTGACACTGTCGGACAAGTCTGCATACTCAATTATTAAACTTATAGGTTAGTAGTCATTCAATGTCTCTAATAAGTATTTCTTCCATTTTTTTTGTCATTTGTAGATAAATTCACTCCCAGTTTATTAAGAAATCTATTACATTTATTTCATTCCTACTTTGGACAAAGTCACTTATACTTAAAACAAGACTCTTATATCGCTTCATTTGTGAAATAGTCAATGTCTTTAGTGACATCCTCTGTCTTCCTTTCTTGATTAATAAGTTCACTGATACTCTCTGTTAAATCCATTCAAGGTCTAGATAAGTACACTCAAAATCTTTAAAATCTCCTTCTATTCTGTGTCCATCTGCTCTGGAAAACAATTTGATATTTGCCCTTAAAAGTCATTACGCTGTGCATACCCCTTTTAACCAGTGTGTCCACTACTAGACCCATTCACCAAAGAGATCAAAGAAAGAGGCTAAGATTCATGTACAAAAATATTTACAATAGCTCTCTGGAATGGCAAATAGCTGGAAACTAAGTGAGAAGACATCAACTGGGGAAAGGCTATACAAATCAAGGCATATGATAATATTGGAATGCTATTGTGACTTAAGAAATAATGAGAAGATTGGGAAGACTTGTCTAAACCGATGCAGAGTGAATAAGAATAACTTATATAACAAAATCATGAATAGACACAACTTTGAATGACTTAGTAACTTTGAGCAAGACCAAAAATAGGTCTGGCAGGGCTTTTATTTAAACTTTTTTCCACTCTTGACTACCAGTACTTCTTAAAATGTGGGTTGTGACTCTATATGGGGTTGTGACCCTAAATAATCTAGAGGACTAATGATGTTTCAGGTTACCCGCTTCCTGAGACGAGATAGAGTTAAGATGTAGAATAAAACATTCATTTGCGAACTAGGCAAATGTAGGAATTTATTTTGATTTGTTCTACACGTTTCTTATAAGGGTTTTCTTTTTCTTTCTTTGGAGCATGTGAAGTTTGGGAGAGAGGGAAGACTAGGAATAAGATTGTTAAAAAAAAAGAAAGGGAACAAAGGTCATTGAAACACTTTGACACATACACAAGAAAATAAGAATAAGGTCAGAAGAAATCATATGCAAACAGCAATTTGAAAGGTACCTGTGGGATTTATCATTTACTTTAAAAAGCCCAAATTTAAAAAAAATGTGTAATATGTTTCAGAAATATTTGTGTTCAATAGAGACTGAGCAACAATAATGCCTAGTAAAAAGTAATTTGTTGCTATTTCAAGATGGGGATTAGCTTCACTTACCTCAGAAATTAATTTATATGGATTATCTCATTATCTAAGTATTCTAGATGAAAGAAGACCTGATGTCACTGTTTTCATAAAAATAGTGCAAAACGTTGTTTAATATAACTATTTGAATAGCTGTTCCTTCATTATAGTCTGCCATTATCATGTGAAAATGTACATAGAAAGAGAATTGTCGCATACCTCTATGCCACTAGGCCATTACTATGCTTGCTCTGCAAATAATACTGATAAAATGATCCTGTTTACTGAAATGAAAAAACATCTCTTTATTCCATTGTTTCATTTGTAAGTTAGACAAAGTCACACATAGGTGCTTAAAGTAAATGAAATCTTCACTGGTGGGCTGCCTCCAGTATATTCACACTTTCTATAAAGCATATATATAAACTTGTTAAATTTGTGGGATTACAGAGATCTTTTAAATCTTTTTTTTCCATTATTTGATTTTTGAGTTAAAAGAGTTTACTCAAAGTCTTCAATATGTCTTTTCCTTATATTTTGATTTTAATTGGAAAAGATCAAACTCAGTACTTGGAACATAGTAGGCACTTACAAAATGCTTACTGACTGAATAATAAGTAAGTTTTATTTTATAGTTTCACTTGTGGGACAGACAAAGTGACTCAACATCTTAAGAAGTCTGTCCCATCTATTGATTAATTTGTAGGTTGGACAAGGTCACTCACAGTCTATATTTTGTCTGTCTTTTCCCTTAGTTCATTTGTGGTTTGGAAAAGGTCACAGACACTTTATAACAAAATTCTCAACTCCATTTTTGGCTAGAAAAAAAATTACTGCAACTCTCATAAAAAAGTCCTCTTTCCTTGTTTCATTCATAGACTACAGTTATATCTCTGACAGCCTCTAGCTAGTTTCTCTCTCTTCCCTTCATTTGTGAGATGAACTACCTAGATCACTATCACTCACTGTCTATAAAAATTTCCTTTTCCATCATTTCACTTGTGGTTTTATTGTTGTTCAGCTGTTTTTCAGTTGTGTATGACTCTTTATGACCCCGTTTTGGGTTTTCTTGGCAAAGATATTGGAGCGTTTTGCCATTTCCTTCTCTAGCTTATTTTATAGATGAGGAAATTGAAGCAGATAGAGTTAAGTGACTCATTTAGGGTCACACAGCTAATAAGTATCTGAGACCAGATTGAACCCAGTTCCTCCTGACTCCAAGGCTGGTACTTTATCCACTATGCCACAGAGCTGTGTTATTAATCTTACTGTGTGGGATGGTGAGAATTCTTACTCAAAGAAGTAACAGAGTCTTGGTCGTAGCAGTTAAAAGGAAAAGTCTTTTATTCTTTCTCGAGAAAGGGAGTTCTCCACCCATCTAAGATGGCAATCTCAGAGAAGTGCACAGGGGTTTTCAGCAAAGCAGAATTTTTAGACCCTAACCACAATACCTCCCCCTAACCAATCAGTTGGGCATGTTGGAGGTATAATCTAGTTGAAGAAACTCTAACTTTTCCCCAGCTACAAAGAAATAAGGAGGTAGGGGACTCAGGGCCCCCTGGTGTTTATTTAAGACATTCTGTGTCTCAAAAAAAAAAAAAAAACAAAAGAAAAAAACAACAAAAACCCAACCCCCCAAACATATACAATTTGAACTAGTTTGAAAAGGATGTGCCGAGGGAGCCAGGAATGGTTTCTAACAATCACAGGTTATGTAAGCATGCAGGCAAACAGCCAAGCTATTCCCTGAGGGGGCTTCACATTCATCCCACTCATTACTGTATTATTAAATATACTGTTCTTGTAGACATAAGTTTCATAGTTTCTAAAAGTAATTTTTTTTCATTATTTAATTTGTGGCTTGGGTGAGAACAATAATAATCTCTTACAATTCTCATCTACTATTTAAATGTTTTGTCATCGACTAAGTTGTTGATAATCTCTGTCGAGATTCTATCTTTTATTGTTTCATTTATTGATGAAAGGAGGTCACTGGAACTATCGTTTGTGGGACATCTTTGTATATTATTAAATTCATTCATTGTCTCTCAAGAGTATCTCTGGTCAGTGGGAGCCAACACTAACAAGTCCCATATTGGTTGTTTCACTTGTGGATTGTGTGAAGTTACTGACTCTCTCCAACAAGTCTGTCTTCTCCATTATTTCATTTGTGGTTCAAAATATGAATAGAATTTTATTTGCCTGGTCACTTTAAGATGACCTCTGATGAATTAACCTTGGAAGCAGAAAATGGAATATCCAAAAGGATAATGAATAAGGAATGGAAATCCATTAATAGAAAAAAAAAAAAACTCTTCTTAGGAGACATTAATTTCCCTCTCTCATTTTTGGATAAATCAGAAGGATAAACAAGAGGAAAAATGAAGAGTTTGAAAAATTCCTGGAGACACCAAAGCTAAAAGTTACAGCATTTATATATTTCTCAGTATAACATGTACCTTTTACAAAATTGACCAGAAAGTTATTAGGAAAATATAAAAATACAGAAATTGTAAATACATCCTTCACTGACCATAATGAAAAGAAAAAAAAAACCAAAACAAACAAAAAACAAAAGATGTAGTGATCAGCTCAAGGAGCATAATGTAAGGACACAGTGTTCTAAATGGATGCTAAGCATTGCAATCCTAAGTAATGAATAGGTCAAATAACAAACTACAGAAACAATACTTCATGTGAGAGAAAATGATGATGAAAAAATATGCCAGAATATCTGGGATATCGATAAAGCAGTTGTACGGGGGATAAATTATATCTCAAAAAGTTTATATAATGGGAAAAGAGATATTTTATCATTGGAAATGGGGACCTTGGAATGTATATAATCTATAAGGAGTTGACACACAAGGAAGCTGCTTTTTCTGCGAGAGTATTGTGCTTTTTGTGGTCAAAGTCCTACCTTGGGAGCTCTTAGCAGCAACTGGCACCCATGTAGGTAAGGAGATATGGACCCAGAAAGAACATTGAATGCCAAATGGGAAGACAATGATCATGGGGAGAGCAGTGAGTAAAATTGAATGACCTGGTGCTTTTTTTTAGGAAGTTCACTTTTGGCTTGTTCATTTTTTTTCTAAAATAGGTTTATTTAGATATTCTATTTCCTCTTGTGCTAATCTAGGCAGTTTATATTTCTGAAAATATTCTTCCATTTCACTTAAATTGTTAAAGCTATTGGTATATGATGGGGCAAAATAACTCCTTATAAAAATTGCTTTGATTTCATCTTCATTAGTGGTGTATTTATCCTTTTCATTTTTAGTACTGGTGATTTGGTTTTCTTCTCTCTTTTTAAAAAATTATAATAACAAATGGTTTATTTATTTTATTCTTAAGACCAATTCCTACTTTTATTTATTGATTCAATGGTTTTCTTACACTTGATATTATTACTCTCACTTTTAATTTTTAGGATCTCCAATTTACTGTTTAATTGGAAAATTTTAGTTTGTTCTTTTTCTAGTTTTTAAAAAAAATTTTTGCAAACCCAATTCCTTGGTTTGCTCTTTCTCTATTTTATTGTTATAAACATCCTGAGACAGTGGAGGGTCTTTCAATCTTCTGTTACTGAGCTGTAGGACCCCTACACTGTCTGTGAGGTGAAAGTTCCTGAAGCCTAGATTGTATCTCAAACCAGCTGTCTCCCGGCTGCTTGTTGATTCTGTGGAGTCGGCCTGGGTAGCTGTACTTCCCTTAGGCCAAACCGATACCCCTGGAAGGTTGAGTTTTCCTGAAGGTCCTCTCAAGTTGTCTTAGACAACTGCTGCATTTCAGTTTTCATTTCTTTTGTTCCTCTGTGTTTACTTTGAGATGTTCTGTCTCTTTTGTAGAAGACATTGGAGAGCCTGAGGTTTTCTAACACGCTCCCTCATCTTTTCAGAATCCTTTCCTCAGCAGCCACATTCAAACTCTGCTTCAGAAAACACAAGTCCAATAGACTGACCACATAACCTGGATACCAAACATATGTTTACCTAAAAGACTGTATTGCAAGTGTTCACAGGGAGGTCAGAAAAAACGGCACAAGGACATGCCCAAAATCTCTCTGAAAAATTTTATTATTGATTATGGCACACAGGAGACACTAGCACAGGACTGCTCGATATGCTCTGCTTATATCAAAGAAGGCACTGTGGTTTATGAGCAAAGTAGAACTACAGTAGCACAAAGGAATTAAGATGTACACGTATAAAGAGGGACAGGATCGAAGTAGGGAATGGACCAGGTGGGAGGTGGGATGGGTGGGAGGGAAATATAAGCAGTCTTTTACAATATATCTACTATGGTAATGTTTTGCGTAGCTATACATGTACAACACATACTGAATTACTTATCTTCCCAGAGGGAATGGGTGACAAGGGAGGAAGGGGGCATGGATCTGAAAATCGAAGTCTTAAAATTAAATGTTTCAAATGTATATAAATACTATTATTAATACTATTTTACATGTAACTGGGAGATAAGATGTTCAGGCATTGGGGTTCAGAAATTCACCTTGCCCAAATGGCAAAGTCGAAGGGGGTACGGGAGAAGATGTGGGAGAGAGCAGATTGGATGCGGGGATATCTAGTGGAACTGCTATTCTGGGGTGGTGAGTAGGGAAAAATGGGGGAAAATTGTAACTCAAAACCTGGTGGAAATGAATGATGTAAACCAGATGTTAATAAAGCATTTGTTAAAAAAAAAAAGATGTACACATATAGAGACATCTCCATCCCAAATGTTCAGACAGACTAATTTATAACCAACCTTTGGTAGAGCTTCCCAAGATCACACTGGACTGATCAGCCATAGCCATTGTGCCTCGACTCCAACATTATGATGTCATTGGTCTTCTTTGAATGCAAAGGATGAACAACCATGTTAAGATCTTAAATTATCCAATCTCAGAAAAGGAATTAGTACTTTCTATTTTTTTTTTGCTTTTTGGAGGGCAATTACAGTTAAGTGACTTGCCCAAAGTCATGTGGCTAGTAAGAGTGTCAAGTGTCTGAGGCCAGATTGGAACATGGGTCCTCCTGACTCTCACTGTGCCACCTAGCCACTCTAGTACTTCCTATTAAGGAAGGAAAAAAAAGAAAATAATCTCTTGTTCCTCATGAATTTATTGGAGAATTTTATCAATATTTTAGAGGACAAATAATACTACACCAATGATTCTCAAAATTTGAGAAAATAAGCATGCCACCTTTTATGGGACACATATAGTCCTTATACCTAAACTAGGGAAATATAAAGAAAAAAGAGAACTATAGACCAATGAATATTGATGCAAAAATTTTACATAGAATTTTGGCTAAATGTCTATAGCAATTTATCCATTTTATGATCAAATTGAATTTTAATAACAAAGTATCAAGGATGGTTTACCATCAGAAGAATCACTAAATATTTAATTGTATTAAAATGTAAAGCCATCAAACACTACGTGATTATCTCAATAGAGTTAGAAAAAGACTTTGGAAAAGTATGATCCTGATTTATGAGAAGCCTACTGTAGCGGCAAGCACCCCAATATCCCCAGGGTGACTGCCAACACAGGTTCTTAGATCTGCTTTTGTAAAGGAAAGCAACTCAAAATGGGTTAACAAGCTTACTTTAATCAAACAAACACACATTACCTAGTTCAGGGGAAAAAGGTCAGCACCCGAACTTCAGAGTTACAGAACTTACAGATCAAACAGACAGGCTTCCAAACTGTCCAACCACTATATCAATACCAAATCACAGTTACCAGAGAGGGAAGCATCAACATCTGGGTTTTCAAAGCCGGGGAGCTCTCAACAACGGCTTCCCAGAGTCTCATCTGGTCAAATCACACAGCACTTCTCAAAGTGAGCCCCAAAGCAAAGCCTCTCCTCAGGGCTTATATAGCCTTCTCTTGGCTCAGAGAATGTAACAACCTCCTTGACCCACTGCCCAATCACAAAGTATCAAGGTGTGGGCTTTCCTGAAAAACAAACCTCCCACCACAGGCTCCAGGTGCACTTAAGCTAGGGGCAGGGAAGATCTTTAAATTTGCATTTCCATTACATTCGGCCCCAAGATCTTTCTTGCCCATAGCATACACAACTTACATTTGAATTAGCACTAAAACATCTCTTAGGTCACATTTTCCAGATACATAAGAAAATCACAATATAATCTCAAAATACAATAGTTCAAGTCTTCCACTCATGGGGCAAATGTTAACTCAGTCACTTATCCGTAAAATCAAAAAAATAGTCACTCTTAAGTTAACTCAATCAGTTACATCAGTTTTCAAAGTTACAAGTCTTCCACTCATGGGGCAAAGTCTTGATTAACTCAATTAGTCTCTTATCTGTAACAATATCTCAAAGTACAATTAGTCACTTATTCAGTAAAAGTCTTACTAAGCATGCCCATAGCATAGACAATTTATATTTCAATTAGCACTAACCATCTCTTAAGTCATATTTTCAAGGTACATCTAAAGTTACCAAAGTGGCCACTGGGCCTTAAACACAAAATACAAAGCATTATCACATCAATTCACAAAATACAAAGTATTATCACATAAAGTTCTCTTGGGAGGGGGGCGGTGTCCTTCCCATAACACTGCTCCAGCCCCTGGTTCCAAATCCAGAGAGGGAACTAGGCAACAAAACCAAAGTGGGGTCCTTGGGGTCCATGGCACTTCACCCCACCCACCATAGTCACAAGTCCATCCCCCCTGGGTCCCAAACTGTGGGATGCAGCAAGGAAACACATTCAGTGCCCCTGCTTTGCCACACAGTCCTTATCTTGTCCAGTGGCTGAACTCCAAACTCCTGGGTTCCTTCTCCTCCAGCAGAAGGCAGCAGCTCCAGGCTTCTCCACAGGTCTCCATGCAGGCAGCTCACCATTCCTGCTCTCAGCTCAGTGAAGTCAGCATGCAGGTCTTTCTCTCCTGCTCCATGGCTCCACAGAATCACAGCTACCATAACTGGGAAACAAACAATTATCCCAGCCCCCATACTTTCCTTTTACTCAGCAGATCCCATCCTCGTCGCCATTTTGTAGCGGCAAGCACCCCAATATCCCCAGGGTAGCTGCCAACACAGGTTCTTAGATCTGCTTTTCAAACGGAAAGCAACTCAAAATCAGTTAACAAGCTTAATTTAATCAAACAAGCACACATTACCTAGTTCAGGGGAAAAAGGTCAGCACCCCGAACTTCAGAGTTACAGAACTTACAGATCAAACAGACAGGCTTCCAAACTGTCCAACCATTTTATCAATACCAAATCACAGTTACCAGAGAGGGAAGCATCAACATCTGGGTTTTCAAAGCCGGGGGGCTCTCAACAACGGCTTCCCAGAGTCTCATCTGGTCAAATCACACAACACTTTTCAAAGTGAGCCCCAAAGCAAAGCCTCTCATCAGAGTTTATATAGCCTTCTTCTAGCTCAAAGAATGTAACAACCTTCTGGACCCACTGCCCAATCACAAAAGTATCAAGGTTGGGCTTCCCTGAAAAACAAGCCTACCACCACAGGCTCCAGGTGCACTTAAGCTAGGGGCAGGGAAGATCTTTAAATCTGCATTTCCATTACACCTACAAAGAATAGGGTCTTTTAAGAAGATTAGAATAGTTTATCTAAAACCAAAAGCAAGCATTATATTCAATGTGTAATCAATAGAAACTTTTCTAATGGAAACAAGAGGAAAGGAAGAACATCCTCTCTCCCTGCTATTATTGGATATAGTTTTAGAATTGCTAGTAACAATGCTAAAATAAGAAAAAGAAATATAAGGCTAGATAAGGAGTAGGTAGAGGTATCTCTCTTTGCATGTGTGGGAATGTGTTGTACAAACTGTTCTTACCTTACCCCCTTATGTATACAAGTATATGCATAAATACATATGCATACATCTATACTTATACATGTTTTCATATGTAAATATGTATATGAATGGTACATTTATAACTTTGCATATTATTGATACAGCAAGCAATGAAGCATCATACAATGACAGTCACAAACATATAATTCACATATAACTCATCTATGTTTATAATATCTATAGAACACAATAAATTCCAAAATTTTTTTGGCTTCCTGTATAACCATTTCTCCTATTTTCTCTGAGATGTCATTAAGGAGGCCTTGTTACTGGGAAAATAGACCTGAAATTCCAGTTTTGAATTTGTGGATGATTCAACCTCTGTGAATATTCTTTGTGTTCCCTAAGATGTTTCTCAATTAGAATATTAGGTTGGATAGGAAAGTTTCTGGCCTAAATCTTTTCTGCCTGAGACTGGGATAAATTTGTATAAAACTGGGTTGTTAATTAAGTAAATCAATTAAGTCATCCTGTCTTCTCCAACTTAAAGTAAGTAATATGATATTCTGATACTTAACAAGGTGAAAACAATGTTAGACTTTAGATTAGGTGCAAAAAGCCCTTGGAAGTGGAGTGCTATTCTTACATAGGAATCAGGTTTTGATAGACTGAGGACATTTGGTCATGCCTTTGGACCTGTCTATAAAATAGAGACTTAATCAAGAAAACTGGAGGAAGTTCACAGTACTGACATCATCACTTTCTCCTGTACAGTTCACCCATACACCCTAAGAAAGGGCTAACTGAGGTCAGGGTGTAAAGGTGGGAGGAGAGGGCATGGATTTGGCTTCAGACTAGGTTTCCTTTTCAGATACCTTTTTGATAAGAGCTTTGAAAGCCTTGAAGAATACGAAAGATTCTGGATATTTATCTTCCCATTAACTTTTTAGTATTGTCCCCTGTATGATAGCAGCAGCTTACAGTAGTATCTGCAAAAGGACCTAAGGACAGACTGGATTCATATTCGTGAGTCTACAAGGAGCCCAGCAAAGAATCTACTCCACACCTAAGGGAAACTTCTAGAGAATCTCATGAGGGAATGAAGAGGACTTCCAACAACCAGGAAGTATGAATTGCCTTTTTCCTCCAGAATAGGTGAGCATGCTTTTCTCCTAAGAATCTACTTTGCCAGTAACATTTCATTTCCTCCCTTTTGAATAGCATATTCCAAGCTCACACTTCCTTATTGTTGTGGTTGCTAAATCTTGTGTGATCCTACCAATAATGCCTCAGTACTTGAAGTCTCTCTTTCTGGTTACTTACAGCATTTTCTCTTTGACTTATAAGCTCTGGATTCAGACTATGATGTTTTTGGAGTTTTTATTTTAGGCTTTCCTTCAGGAAGTAACCGAAGGGTCATTGCTATTTTAATTTTACCATCTGGTTCTAAAAGATCTGGGCAATTTTTTTCCATGCTTGCTTGACATATAATAACCAGTTCCTTTTTTGTTCTTTGCTTTCAAGTAGTCAAATAATTCTTAAATGATCTCTCCTTGATCTATTTTCCAGGTCAGTTTTGATGAGATATCTTATTTTTCTTGTTTTTTACTCTTTTGATTTTGTTTGAATGTTTCTTGCTATCCTGTAGAGTTGTTAACTTCTTGTTTGGTCCATTCTAATTTGTAAGGAGTCTGTTACTTGGGTTTTGTATCTTTTGTTAATTCTTCTTTGAAGTCTTTCCTCCAAAGTTCTCATTTCTTTCCAATTTCATTTCTTTAGAATTCTACATATTATTATTATTTTGCCTTTTGGAGGGCAATTGGGGTTAAATAACTTGTCCAAGGTTATACAGCTAGGTTTTTGTTTGTGTGTGTTAAGTGTCTGAGGCTGGATCTGAACTCAGGTCCTTCTGACTCCAGGGCCAGCACTCTACTCACTGTGCCACCTAGCCGCCCCACATAATAGTATTTCTTAACTCTTCAGCTTTTCTAGAAATTCTAGCTGAACTTGAGACCAAGCTGTATTTGTCTTTGAGGCTCTGCTGGTAGGTATTTTGGAGTTGTTTACTTCTTCTAGTTTCGTACCTTGGGATCTTTTTATTTTTTTTACCATAATAGTTGTTTTTTTGTTTTGTTTTGTTTTGTTTTGTTTATTTTGTTTTGTTTCCTCATTCTTTCCACCTTACTTCCTGAATTGAGACTTTGTGTGAAGAGCAGACTTTGAATATTTCTGGAGGAGATCCTGGGACCTTGATTGATCCTGTTTTGTATTCTGTGGTTTCCTTCTATTGCTTTCTTTGGATATTGAGCATTATGTTCTTCAAGTATTTCAGAGTTGGCTCAGGCTGGGTAACCTACAAACTTTCAATGTCCCCTAAGCAGTCTGGTCTAGAACGAAGTATGATCTCTGATATTATAATATGAACTCTATGAAATCTTGATCATGTTTTGTGTCTGAGTGCAATAATTGCACATCTTGGTTGGAACTTTAGTACTGTTTGGCCTCAGCCATGGTCAATCAGTTGGAAGGTTCTTTGAATCCAGAGCTACAGAACTGAAGGCTCCCCCTCAGTATGAGCTCTCTGTGATCTATTCATTAAGTTGAAGGTCTCAGCCCTATTTTGTGGGCTGAATCTGCAATCCTATGTAAAATAGTCCTATAAGGATACATAATTTCTCCTTATATCTGTTTCTTCTCCTTGCCCAGTACACAGTCTCAGGCAATGTCTGACATTGATTTATATAACTCCTTCACTTCTCAGATAAGTTCTGTGACCCAACTCTGCAGTCAGAGTGAGATGGCAGCTTCCATACTGTACACAATGTTCGGCTCAGTCCCTTTTGGATCCATAGATATTTCTTGTTCTACTACATAGCTTTAGACCTCAATTTAGTCTTTATGTTGGAAGGCTCTGCCCTAGTCTTCCTGGATGTATAATCCATCTCTTGGACCAAAAGCCTCTGTTGATTTCTATGCTAACTTAGGCTGGAAAAAATGACATTATGTTTGCTCCTCAAATATCCTGAGCTCTATTGGATATGGTGCTCTTTCTAGTTTTTTGTTGAAGTACCTGTGGAGGAGAGCTGGGCTGTACTACCTCCTTTTCCTCTGCCACCTTGACTATTCTATTTCTGTGATAAAAGAGAAATGCAAATCAAAATAATTTGGAGGCTTCAATTTACACTCAATAGAGTGGAAAAGATGATAAAATATGGGAAGAGTCAATGTTAATTAGATACATTTTAGGAAGATAGTCATACTGGTATGTTGTTCATATCATGAATTGGTACAACCCTTTTGGAAAATAATTTAGAATTATGCAAGTAAAGTGATGGAAATTTCCATACCCTTTTACCCAGAAGTTCCATTACTGGGGTTCTTCTCTAAGGAAGTCATTGATAAGAAGAAATTCCCCATGTAAAAGAATGATCCAGATCACAAAAGATAAAACACACAATTATCATCTAGTCCAGTCTATTCAAGTCAAGTCAACAAATGTTTATTAAGCACTTACTTTGTGCTAGGCACTGAGCTAAGTACTACTGATATAAAGATGAAAATAATTCCTGCTCCCAGAACTTTCAGTCTAATAGGATGAACAAAATGTAAACAGCTATGTACAAAGAAGACCTCTAGAGAGGATAACTTGGAGGTCATCTCCGAGGGAAGATACTAACATTAAGGGAAAGCATAAATTAATTAATACTAACATTAAGGAAAACATATTGGGAAAGGAATCTTGCAGAAGTTGGTATATTAGTTGAGATTTGAACAAAGCTGTAGAATCTGGGAGGCTGAGGTGAGTAGGGAGAGCATTCCAGGAATGGGGGACAGCAAGTGGCTGAGTAACTAAAAGGTGGGAAGATGGGGCTGAGAATATTGGTAACCACTAGCGACAAATATTAGAAACATGCTCCATTTGTCTGATGACCAGTTAACTGATAGGAAATGACTGCTATCCACACGTAAAACCAGAAGGTATAAAGAGGTTCTTGCTAAACAGAGTGTGCCTTCTCCTTGGACAAATGAGTAAACAAGTGTGAGAAATTTAAAAGTTTGAAACACATTGACTGATTAGTCATGTTATTAATAATTCTAGCATTTTGTTAATAAAAGAGGTCCCTGGAACTCTCAAATGCCAAAGACAATCATGGCAGCAGGCTCACAACTTATGTGCCCTTGGAAAAGTGGATGTTCCAGAATGTGACATTAACTATGATTGGTTAACAATTAATGAGAGAATGAATATTATAATAAGTGGGCTTACTCCAATGAGGGGTGGAGAGAGTGATATCATGTCACTCTTAGACAAAAAGACTATCTTTACACCCAGTCCATTCCCAATCTTGGGCAATCTAGACAAATCAACCTCTAGACAATCTACCTCCACCCAGACTTGCTTGAATGGAGCACAAGGGGCAGGAATTCACCTAGTTAAGATGGTCTAGGTGGGGTAAAATTTTGATGGAGGTCAGTAATATCATTCAAAGACTGGGCTTCAAAAGGAAATGAAAACTTTAGAAAATGGGAGAACTCTGGATCTCTCCAAATCATGGTTATTAATAATTATTTCTCTTAATTGACTGAAGATTATCTCTGATCCTAATCCAAATTTATTGTATACACTAAAGCAACAAAAATAATTATTTCCAGGCAAACTTGTTATTTATTTCTCTTTAAAGGGTTCAGCATGAACAAGAGAAATACAAAGAGATCATTTATCAGGAGACATGGCAATGGAGAAGTAAAGTAAACCATGGCCAAAAATTATTCAAGTGAAGTTGACCAAATATAGCCTAAAGAAATCTATATGATTTTAAAGTGGTTTAGGGATTGATTCTCAAGATCTGCCAAATAGAGGAAGGAAGATTCCTCCAAAATAAAAAATGTAAAAGCTGATGTTTTAATAAATAAACAATAAACAAAGTGAGAATGCATTCATTTGTTGTTATTTAAATTCAAATTATTCCCTTATTAAATGTTAATAATGTTCCAGACAGTGCAAGGTCATACACATAGAGAGACAAAACCCAAAACAGCTCCCATAATACATTAAACTCAACAGGCAAACAGGAGGAGATTTGGGTTATTATAAGCAAGATAATATCAGGGGAGAAATATTCACTAAAAGAATAATCTTCCTAATCCTAAAAAGAGGGTTAAGGGGGTAGGTGCAGGAAGGAGGAAAACAGAGAATTAGACTCAGATGGGTGAAAGTAAATAATTTTAGAGAGTCCTGGGTAGTATTAATTGATACAGAGTGACAGAGTAGAAGAATTTCTGAAAGCACAACACTCTAAAGTCTTTTCTGAAATTAACTGGCTCATTCTGCCACCACCCCAGCTTGTGCTGGGAAAAATCTCTTAAAGACCAAGTGTAGGCATGAATCAAGTCTAGGGCATCCCTTAAGGGGACTGAGAGAGTCCCTTCTAGAAAAATAGTGTACAAAGTAATTCAAAGGTATAGTACAGCTTTTTTGCTTTTTTTTTTGGAGGACAATTGGGGTTAAGTAACTTGCCCGAGGTCACACAGCTGGGTTTTTGTCTGTGTGTGCGTTAAGTGTCTGAGGCCGGATCCGAACTCAGGTCCTTCTGATTCCAGGGCTGACGCTCTACTCACTGCGCCACCTAGCTGCCCCATAGTATAGCTTTTTATTCTGTCACACCAGGAATGCTTAAAACACAAAAAGACTGCTGGGTCCAAACTGATACCTGCCAGATACCTTAATGAAGTGAGAATAAGTCTCAATTTAAATCATAGTTTCAATCAGTTAATAAATAATGATTGGATAAAGCTACATCTATGACTGAGATGATTTCCTTAGACTAAATGCAAAAAGTCCTTGGAATTAGTGTAACAGGATTTTTGTTTAGATTGGCTAAGCAAACGTGACCACACCCTAATTGGCATCAGTAAGATTTAAAGCTAGTTTAGAACAGGGGTTATTCCAGGAATTGGATCTAGGATGGTGCTATTCCAGTAAAACTTCTGGGAAGGAACAGGTTGGGAGGAAGTGAGGCCTCAAAATCTAGTCCCTCTTTCTTCTTCTGACTGAAGTAAAAGTTTTCAAGCTTCAAGGTGTCCAAAGGATTTTGGACTCTCTGTCAGTGTACTAGCAACATCCTTAGATAAGCTGATAGCAGAGTGTATTGGGAGCTAAGGACAGATTGAATATAGATTTATGGTTCTACAAGAAGAAGAAAGAAGCTTCACCAGCCCAAGTGGAACTTCTGAGCATCCCATGAATGGGAGAAAATGTTTTTCAATGAGAAGGTACCCCTTTGCCGCATATACTCTCTCTAAGCTTGAGTCCATGTTGTTTTGGACTCTGTATATACTTGTGGAAGAGAATGTCACAGACTTTAAGAGGGATATTTTGTACCAACGATATTAACTGATTAGTCAGTACCACTTTAATAAATAACCCTTACTAAAGGCAAATTGTCTTGCTGACTAAATTGATTCTCAATTGATCATTTTTTTTTTGGAGGGGAAAGTGCAACAGTGGGGGCTTGTGAACTATAACCCTAGGAAAGATACCCATGAGCCCTCAGGATGGAACTCAGAGATGTCACGGTGCTCTGAGGACTCCTTAGTGGCAGTGGGAATTGGGATAAGCGTCATGAGAAATGAGTTCATCATTCAATTAGGAAGGAAAGCCTACAAGGAAAATAACCAACAATACCCAGGTGAACAAAATTTTTACTTTTGTCTCAGACCTGCACCGTCTGAGATGCTCATAAATCCAAATCTCCTGGCAATATCTCCAGATCATAGTGTAGATTTTTTTCCAGAACCTTCGTTTGTGGAGATCACCACTCCCCCTCTCCCCCGAAACAAGATGAACAACATGGAGACCAAGGAACTCTTGAACTCTCAAGGGTATAAGGTAGCCACCAAGACCAGGTGACTATCTCACATTTGCTGTTTGGTTATCTTTGCAAAGAAAATCCTAAATAGGGTCATAAAAAGTCAGACACAATTGAAAAATGACTAAACAACAACATCTGTGCTTGGGAAAGAAATGAAGCAGCAAGGCAGCCAGGATTTTGAAGTCCACTCCCAGATTCATCTAGGTAAACATATACTGTTGTTGCCATGGCCATGCAGCTGCCATAACTGCTTGGGGTGTGGGGCAGGGGGAAAATAATAATATTAACATGTTATTTTTAATATAACATCACACCAATAGTATAATTATATATTACAATACAAGTATAATGCTATAACATATCATATGATATATATGTTAGATATTATATATAATAATACTGATAATATCTAGAGCATGCACACGCACACACACACACACACACACACACACACACACACACAGAGCCCTAATTTCCCTGTCATAAATTCAAAGGAAAGTCTGCCTGAGTCTGCAATCTGCTTCAAAGAGAGGAAAAAAGAAAAAGAAAATGGCTGTTGTGACTCAAAGTCTACTGTGTGGACCACTCTTCCTGATTCAGTCTGCAGTCCTCTTTGTTGTATCCTTTTGTGACGACACAAGGTGACTAGTCAGGAGCCTCTGGTTGTGTGTGCTCTTTACTAAGGGCCTAGGTTCGAAGTCCATCACTGCACAAGCTGCAAGAACTGCACCAGTCCAGCAGATCAAAGATGCTGCCCTGAATATCTTCATTACATTATTGTGTGTTTTATTTTGGCTTGACTGGGGGAAGATTTCATGGTTTCTGAATTGTGAATTAAGCTAGATTGAGTAGCATAATTCTGGGGGTAGCAAATGAAGATCAGGTTAAAGAATCTTGGTAAAAACACATTTTTAATCAGTCTTTGGAATATTTTTCTTAGAAAGAAATAAAAGACACAGCATTCTTAAAGATAACAAGAAATATTTTGATAGCTTAAAAAGTATTTGTCGTTAATATATTTAAAATCTAAAAGAGAGGTGTTTCAGTTTCCTTCTGTCCAAAACCTGAATTGGCCTAGGGGTCAAGAAGATGATGGGAAAGAGAGACAAAAGGCAAATTTTATTTAAAAGTTACATTAATTGACACTATAGAAGGTATAATGTATTGTTGCTTCAGAGTACAACAATATGCAATTATTTTTCTATAGCTTCTAAAGTTCTCATGCAAATCTTTGTTTATTGGCATGTAGAGTGCTTCATTTAAGGGGAAAGCTTGAAAATCATTCTGTTATTTTCTGCCTTTATGGAGCTAAGGATCATTTAGTCTAGGGGTGGGGAACCTGTGGCTTTCTAGGTCCTTGGATGCAGCCTTTTGACTGAGTCCAAGTTTTACAGAACAAATCCTTTTATTGAGGGGATTTGTTCTGTGAAGTTTGGATTCAGTCAAAGAGCCACACTTGAGAATCTAGAGGGCCACATGTGGCCTTGAGGCTGCACATTCCCCACCCTTGATTTTAGTCCATGCCCTTGTATCAGGCAAGAATGCCTTTACCTCTAATTGCCTCTGATGATTTATGAAGATTTGAGAGAATTGGAAGCCTGTCCAGCATCTTTCCCCAACTGCAACCAGGAAGATTCTTTCTCCTTAACCTCAAATCCTTGCTGCTTACAAATAATGGAAAATTTAAGGAATTAATTTATCTCAATAGAAAATTTTGTTTTAACATAATTGGAACCACATCCCTCTAGTCAGATTGGCTAAGATGACAAAACAAGAAAGTGACAAATGCTGGAGAGGATGTGGACAAATTGGAACACTAATACATTGCTGGTGGAGTTGTGAACTTGTCCAACCATTCTGGAGAGCAATCTGGAATTATTCCCAAAGGATTATAAATAATTTCATACCCTTTGACCCAGCCATACCACTTCTAGGGTTATATCCCAAAGAGAGCATAGAAGTGGGAGGAAGACGCATATGTACAAAAATATTTTTAGCAGCCCTTTTTGTGGTTGCAAAGAATTGGAAACTAAAGGGGTGCCCATCAATTGGGGAATGGCTAAACAAGTTGTGGTATATGAATGTAATGGAATATTATTGTGCTATAAGAAATGAAGAGGTGACGGATTTCATAATTACCTGGAGAGACTTATACAAACTGATGCTGAGCAAGAAGAGTAGAATCCGAAGAAATCTGTATACAATCACAGACATACCATATCTGTGATGACCAACTATGACAGACTGGACTCTTTTCAGCAATGCAGTGATATAAATTAATCCCGAAAGACTCAAGAAAGAGAGAAATGCGCCATCCAGAGATATAATTAGAAAGAACTGAGCCTGAATCCTGATGGAAGCAAACTAAATGATCTTGTTCTTTTCATTGTTTGGTTTTATTTCTTCCTTACCATCTTTCATCCCACCTAGTACAATATGCCTTTGTAATTGGAATAATGTTTAACATGAATGCATTTGCAGATCATATACTGGATTATATGCTGTTGTGTGGGGAGGGGGAAGGGAAGTAAAGGAAATTTGAAAACCAAGGAACTATGGAATTGAATCTTGTTAACTGAAACTAAACTTATAAATTAATTAAAAAAACATAATTGGAGATTAGTTTATGAAGGTATTTTTTTCTGAAAGGGCAGCTTTCTAAGTATAATACAATGAATGGAGCCATGGCCACAATGGTTTAAATACCAAGCTTTATTTACAAGCACAAAAAAGTAATTTTCCTTCCAGACTTTTATCTTAGTGAGAGATTAGCAAGAATAGACTTTTCCTAGAATACAGAGATATCAGCTGCTGTCCCCTAGGGTAAGCTTGTCAAACAGGTACTCCCCAAGGCCATTCTCAGGAGCTCCCAGCCTCCTCAGGTTGGTGATGTATTTATTCTCCAAGACACTTGATAATTGTCACCTGCTTATCTAGATATTCCCACTCCAGGAAATCACAAAGCTGAAGGAAGAAAAGGAAGAAATCACATGGAAGGTGTGACCAGTGCACTACAGTGCCAGGGAGAGATATCATTAGAACACTCAGAGGAATGAAATACTGACCTTAGGAGAGTCTTTCCCTAGAAGAAATATCCCAAACATACTTTACCTTTATCATCAACATCTCTGATGGTAAATAAAGGCAAACAGGTTACTTTAGATGTTGTGAGAATTGGCTTATTGCTTGGTCTAGTGTAAGGGTTATGGGATTTAAAGATCTTCCATGCCCCATTGGACTTTCTGACATAGCAGGAAGGGGAGGGGCAAGAGGAAGCGGAAGAAGAGTTAGAGTTCCGTTGGGGACTGTTGGTGGCCACAGCAACAGCAGTAACTGCCAAAGGTAGAGGTCGAGGCCCAAATCTCTTTTTAAGCCAGCCAGAATTTCTGCTAAGGACTCTTGTTGGGGGCTGCCGGGAACTGGAACTGCGGGGGGCCGGAGCTGTTGTGAGCATGCTTCCTGGACGCTGAGCAGTTGCTGAGAGTCGGGAGAGAAGGACCTTTGCCTGAAGTAGCCTGTTCTGTTTTGAAGGCTTAAGAATGTGGTTTTTTACTATGTTAACTACTGGTGCCAATTTCATAACTATCCTGATGGCTTTGACTTTCTGGTTTTGGGACTCGGTTATTTGGTATTTTAATAAATTCTCTGGCTTTATCCCCCATATAGAGAGACTGATATATTTTGTGAATAATAACCACATAAGCCTATTTATAATTGCCATAGGCATAGTGAATATTGCATTGTTAATACATTTGGCGACGAGGATGGGATCACAAAATATCAGGCCTCTATTTGGAAGCAGGGAGGCTTTAGAGGGAGAAATGGCTATCCCAGGATGGGAGGATTTGCCTTATTCCTCTCTAGCCAGAGAATGGGCCAAAAGTACAGGGCCCTGTGAAAACTGGGAACCAAGACTAAAAGAGGGAGAACCTGGAGATTTGGAAAGATGTTTGCAAGGAACACCCATAGAACCAGGCAAAGAGTTGGCAGGAGTGTGCAGGAGAGGCTGGGTCCTGCTAACAAGTTATCGCCTCATGTGTAAAAGTAGGGATAAGCTGCTGGAGGAAAGAGCTCAGATGGCTAGGGAGTTGGCTGGTTTGCTTGAGGATTCTTCTGTGTCACAGCATTCAGAAGAGCAAACCGGAGGGACTCAGGTGGTCCAGGAAAAAGCTACTGTTCATGTAGCTAAAAGGAAGCAAAAACCTAGCAGAAGAAATGTGCATGCAGCTTTTGTACAGGCTGGGAAGAGTTGCCTAGACAGCTGCCAGGAGAATGTGTGTGTGGAGAATGCAACAAGGTTAGATGAGGAGTCTTCTAACATAGAAGTTCTCCCCATACGAAGAAGAAGACAGGAGAAGTGCCAGGGCCAAACAGAGTCCAAGGAGATAATTGAGGATTTAACTCAACAGGAGATTACTGACATATTGAGTAGATTCACCCAAAGAATGGGAGAGTCTTTAGTGTCTTGGATAGTAAGAATCACTGATGAAGGTGCTGGAGGAATAACACTGGACAGTGAGGATTGCTTAAAATTCATAAGTATCAGTCAGAATCCTTTTGTCCACCAAGCTTTTAGGGACTACCATGTGGGAGGAGGCCTCAGAAACACTACTCTGTTAGCTTTAGTTGCACAGGGATGCAGAAAGCAATATCCTACTGTCTCTATGTGGCCTAGTGGAGACAGACCCTGGTACTAACTTAGAGATTGTATGAGCAAGCTAAAGGAAGAGGTAATGAAAACTACCATCATGGTTGGAGATGCAAATGCATATTATGAAACCCCCCTAGGAGTTCCTCATAGAAATATCATAGTGAAGACTGCTCCTCCTGCTTATAAGCACTTAATTCTGACTTTATTAATTGGAGAAAAAGGGCACCCTCTTTCAGAGGTGCTGGATAAGATTTCACAATTAAGTGACCTAGGGGAATGGGGACAAGATAAATTGCCTAGAGAGAGAAGAGTAAATAGCCAGAGGATTCAGAGACAAAATAGACCAACTAGAAGGGAACTGTTTTTTTGCTCTATTGAGAGCAGGGGTGGACTTTAGAAGAATAGATGGTATTCCAACTGAAGAGCTGCATAAGCTGTACCAAGAAAAGGTACTTAACATTAGAATGAATAGGGAAGCAAGAACTACCCCTGCAGGTACTCCTGAATCAGAATCTTTGTATCCAAGTTTGCCCCACCTTCAAGGTGAATAGGAAATAGGCCAGGCCCCAGCCCAGATTAAAGAAATATACAGAGGAGATTGTAGACCCCATATCGGTTTAACAATATATTGGAAGAATGGATAACACTGTAACTATTGTTTATTCCAGAGAAGATGATTACAAAACTGTACCCTTAACTCATATATTCTACCGTGAGTGAGGCTACAGTAGTCTGGTTATTTTCTCTTTGCTTTTTCTTGGCTTTTTGTCTGTTTACCTTGTTTGCTAGATTTGTTTCCACAGGCTTGGTACCCTCCACCTATAGATGCCCGATAGCTTAAGCTGGATGTCATCCCCTGTCTGCAACTGTGATGTGTCACCCTTGGACTTGGCATCAAGCACATTAAGAACTGACCTCTCAAATGGGACCCCTTGGGACAGGGACAGCTCTACATCCGATTTCAGCAGCAAGTAGCCATGGAAGAAGAGATCTTCGCCCCTTACCCCAAGATTTCGGGGCCCCATTTGTTCGGGGGGAAAATGATGGGGAGCTGTGCTCAAACCCCACCCTGAAATATTGTTTTCTGTTTTCTGTGTTTATTGTGTGCTATCTTTGTTATATTGTTGTAAAATTCTGTTGACACCAGTTATTCCTAATATACTTTTGCCAAGTAAGGGACATGAAAGATCTTGGGGCCAAATGTAAGGGTTATGGGATTTAAAGATCTTCCATGCCCCATTGGACTTTCTGACATAGCAGGAAGGGGAGGGGCAAGAGGAAGCGGAAGAAGAGTTAGAGTTCCGTTGGGGACTGTTGGTGGCCACAGCAACAGCAGTAACTGCCAAGGTAGAGGTCGAGGCCCAATCTCTTTTTAAGCCAGTCAGAATTTCTGCTAAGGACTCTTGTTGGGGGCTGCCGGGAACTGGAACTGCGGGGGCGGAGCTGTTGTGAGCATGCTTCCTGGACGCTGAGCAGTTGCTGAGAGTCGGGAGAGAAGGACCTTTGCCTGAAGTAGCCTGTTCTGTTTTGAAGGCTTAAGAATGTGGTTGTTTACTATGTTAACTATGTGTGCCAATTTCATAACTATCCTGATGGCTTTGACTTTCTGGTTTTGGGACTCGGTTATTTGGTATTTTAATAAATTCTCTGGCTTTATCCCCCATATAGAGAGACTGATATATTTTGTGATTAATAACCACATAAGCCTATTTATAATTGCCATAGGCATAGTGAATATTGCATTGTTAATACAATCATGGAGGAGCTTAAGAAGGATTTTGAAAATCAAGTAAGAGAAGTGGAAGAAAAATTGGTGAGAGAAATGAGAATGATGCAAGAACATCATGCAAAGCAAGTCAACAGCCTGACTGAAGACAATAACACCTTAAAATAGACTAACTGAAGTGGCAAAAGAATTGAAATAGCCGGGGTGGCTAGGTGGCGCAGTGAATAGAGCGCCGGCCCTGGAATCAGAAGGACCTGTGTTCGGAGCCGGCCTCTGACACTTAATCCACACAAACAAAAAAACCTAGCCGTGTAACCTTGGGCAAGTTACTTAACCCCAATTGCCCTAAAGGGGCGGCTAGGTGGCGCAGTGAGTAAGAGCGCCCGGCCTCGGAGTTGGGATGACCCAAGATCAGATCCGGCCTCAGAAAATGAGCACCCACGCATAAATAATGACTAGCCGTGTAACCTTGAGCAAGTTACTTAACCCCAATTGCTTTAAAAAAAAAAAGAATTGAAATAGCCAATGAGTTGAAGCATGTCTTGCAAAACCAAATTGGCCAGATGGAAAAGGAACTTCAAAAGTTCACTGAAAAGAATAATTCCTTCAAAATTAGATTGGAGCAAATGGAAGCTAATGACTTTATGAGAAATCAAGATCCTATACAACAATCCAAATAAGTTAAAAAATAGAAGGCAATGTGAAATATCTCATTGGCAAAACCACTGTCCTGGAAAAAAAGATCCAGGAGAGATAATTTTAAAACTATTGGACTACTTGGAAGCCATGATCATAAAAAGAGCCTAGACATCATCTTTCAAGGAAAATTGCCCTGATATTCTAGAACCAGAGGTCAAAATAGAAATAGAAAGAATTCACCAATAGCCTCTTGAAAAAGATCCCAAAAAGAAAACTCCTAGGAATATTATAACTAAATTCCAAGTTCCCAGGTTAAGGAGAAAATATTGCAAGCAGTCAGGAAGAAACAATTTGAGTATTATGGAAACACAATAAGGATAATTCAAGGTCTAACTGCTGGGACTAAAACCAAGAGTCACCTACCTAGCAAAACTGGGTATAATGCTTTAGGGGAAAATATGGCTATTCAATGAAATAGAGGATTTTCAAGCATTCTTGATGAAAAAACCAGAGCTGAACAGAAAGTTTGACTCTCAGAAAGAAGAAGCGAGAGAAAAATGAGAAGGTAGACAGGAAAAAGAAATCATAAGGAGCTTATTAAAGTTGAATTACTTACATTCCTACATGTAAAAACAGTAATTGTAACTCATGAGACTTTTCTCAGTATGAGGATAGTTGAAAGGAATATATATGTATACATACATATAGATGTATACTTAGGAGGGTGTTTTTGTGTATAAATATATATGTGAGTATGTGTATATATGTTTACATGTATACATAGACAGAGGGCACAGGATCAGTTGAATTTGTAGGGATGATATCTAAAAAAAATTAAGATGTGAGAGAGTAATATATTGAGAGAAGAAGAAAGGGAGAGATAGAATAGGGTAAAATATCTTATATAAAAGAGGCAAGCAAAAACTGTTACAGTGGAGGGGAAGAGCAGGAAGGTGAAAAGGAATGGGTCAACCTTACTCTCATTGAATTTGGCTTAAGGAAGAAATAATATACACACTAAATTAGGTATCTTACCTTACAGGAAAGTAGGGGGGAAGGGGATAAGAGGAGGGGATGATAGAAGGGATGGCATATTGGGGGAACAGGTAGTTAGAAGCATACACATTTGAAAAGGGACAGGGTCAAAGGAGAAAATCAAGCAAGTAGGGGGTGAGATAGGATGGAGGGAAATATACTTAATCTTTCACAATATAACTACTATGGAAATTTATTTTTTTGTAACTACACATGTACAACCCATATTGAATTGTTTGTCTTCCCAGTGGTGATGGGTGAGGAGGGAAGAAGGGAAAGAATTTGGAAGTCATGGGTGGCTAGGTGGCACAGTGAATAGAGCACTGGCCCTGGAGTCAGTAGGACTTGAGTTCAAATCTAGCCTCAGATGCTTGACACACTTACTAGGCGTGTGTCTTTTGGCAAGTCACTTAACCTCAAATGCCCTACAAAAAGCAAAAAAGAAAAAGAAAAAAAAAGAATTTAAAAATCAAAATTTTAAAATCAAATGTGAAAAAAAATTGTTTTTTACATGTAACTGGGAAATAAGATATACAGGCACTGGGGTATAGAAATCCATCTTGCTCAACTAGAAAGTTAAGGGGGATGGGGGAGGATATAAGTGAGAACAGATTGGGGGAAAGGATATTCAGTAGGCTCACTATCTTGGGGTGGAGGGGTAGGGGAAAGACAGGGAGAAAATTTGTAACTCAAAATCTTATGAAAATGAATGTTGAAAACTAAAAATAAGTAACAAAATAATTTTCTGGCACAGCACTTGTTTCTTTTTCCAAAATTTTTCCTCTACCCCTCTTTAATTGTTTTTTTAAATCTTTGTGGTTTTTTTGTTCTTAAAAATAAAATTTTCTCTTAAAAGAATAAAAAAATAAACCTTTTTCTTTAGCTTTTGTAGGGATTCTTGTTAGACATGCCCAATCTATATTTTTCTTTGAGGCTCTGCTTGTAACATTTTCAAGTCAGTGTCTTCCTCTGAGTCTGTGTCTTGAGTTTCTCTGTCACCATAGGAGACTTTTGTGCTTAGATTCTTTGTTGTTGTAGTTTTTCTCTTTTTCCAGCCTATATCTTGACTTTTGACATTATGTTAGGCTCTGCTGAGCTCTGCTCACTAACTACTAGGAGTAGGTAAGATGAGTGGCTTGAGATTTTTTCTTTATGCCCTTCTGTTACATTCACATCTCAGTGTTGCCTTATAAGTTCTCAGTGTTTCCAATGTGTGGAGTGATCCAGGGAGAGGTCTGTTCACTTCCTTCCTGATCTGTTTTCTGTTTTCTTAACACAAGTAGCCCTCTGCACCCTCATGACCTTGATTGCTTTTCTCCAATTTCTCTTCTCCTTGCAACTATGAACCAGAATTTGGTAAAGGGTGACAGAGCTGCCATATGGCACCCCTTCCAGCTCCCAATGCTAGTACAATATTTCTGTACAGATGTTCTATGCCATCACCATCCCTGGACACTGGGCTGCTCCCCAATTCTGCTGTGTTCCCAGTAAGTTCCCAACCTCAATGTTCCTAGACTTTACCTTCTTTATTTCTGCAATGGCAAAATGACTCACTGTGCATTTTTCTTGACTTTCCTACTCAGAATTCACTTTAGTTCATTTTTAGGTGATTGTGGAAGAGGGTTTTGGGGCACTGTGGCAAAGATGTCAATTCTCACTCTATCACCTTGCCTCCCTGTTTTCCTCTTTTTCTTACCTCCTTCCCTTTCTTCTCCTTTATATCTCTTCACTTCTACCTCTATATCTCTTCACTTCTCCCTCTTCCCTCCTTTCCTTTTTTACTTTGCTTCCTTCCCCTCTTCTTTACTTTCCTTATTTAATCTCTTATTGGGTGTCTGGAAATTTTGTTTTCAGTATAGTTTTAGCCCCATTTTGGTGGTCCTGGATTAGGGAGCTACATAGCCTATTTGTAAGGTAGGATTCCAGTTCTAGGGTATTATAAAGGTAGTACAGGAGAGAGGCAGGACTTAGAAATGGAGAAGTAAAAAAGTGCCCAAGTAATAATGCACAAGGTAGGGGTATGGGTTAGTTACGATTGCCAAGACAAGATTTCAGTTTCTAGAGCCAGTATAGAATGAGTGAGGCCAAC
Source organism: Gymnobelideus leadbeateri (assembly GCA_011680675.1). NCBI lineage: Eukaryota > Metazoa > Chordata > Mammalia > Diprotodontia > Petauridae > Gymnobelideus > Gymnobelideus leadbeateri. Next base: position 49,453 of record WOXC01005848.1, on the reverse strand, counting down.
AGCCAAGATGACATGATATTGAACAAACATGAGCTATAGCTCTATGGGGTCTTATTTCATTATTGTAGTGGATAGATAATATTTAGACTACAAGGCAAGGAGCAGGGGGCCGTGCTAGTCACTGTACCAGAGGGTAGAAGAGATGTATGCAGGTCTAAACTTAGATATTCACTAAGAGAATATATATCTATCTACTCTGACATAAAGTGGTCCATTAAGAGTAATCTACCACTCCAAGCAGAGGGAATCACTTTAGCAACAGGTGTATGTGTACCTTCTTTAGGCAAAAGGTCTTTTCTTTGCCTATAAGTATTTTACACATTCTCGCAAAACAAGTTTCTGGCAAATTTTTCTAGGTCTTGTTCTCATTTGCATGCTAGTCTTAGCAAACCCTCCTGGGGATACTAGAAATTTGGTGTGATGGATGGGGGTGGTGGTGCATAACTCAGTTTGAGTTGTATGTAGGTGTTTAATTATAAATGAGGGACTCTAAGGCCACACATTTTTATTATGTTATTATACATATAAATACTGTCATGCATATAGTACAATCTGTGTTCGTGTGTTGACTCATGTACTCATGTTTTTAAGACCAAAATTCACTTTACATTCTCTAATCAGCCATTATAATCCCTATAGGCAAGTAGAGCTCTCATCATGGCTAAAGATATGCCTCAACCCTTTCATAATTGCCCAAAGTATAGAGCCTCTATAGGTACTGAGTTCAATCTAGCAAGATGTGATGGAATGGAGGTAAATGGAAAGCCCTGTGCTTGTATCTAGAACAACAACTCCCCAAGTATATGGTGGTAGTGGTATGACTAGAGAGCAGGTGTGGATCTGAATTTCCCAGCCTTAAATCCATTCCACATCTATTTTCTTTTATCTAACTTGATTTGGAAACTAGATATGCTCTAATACACTCAAATTCCATTTTGCAATTTTTTCCCAGCATTCCTTGTTTTTCTGAATCCTGACCCAGGCTCAGTCTGTGTACTCTTATGATAAAACTAGGGCTCTCCTGTCAAGCTTGCATCTTACTCACGTGTGTGTTTGTGTGTCTATGTCTTTTTGTCTTTGTGTGAGCAATAACCAGGAGCTCACTAGTAATTGTCAACTTGGAGAGCCAAGAGTGCATGAGTGGAAGCTCAGTCTTTCTCCTCCCTGAGATGCTAGAAAAGAGATGACTTCAGAGAAAAACAAGACAAGGAGGTTGAAGGAACCCAGAAATTCAGGACCCCTAAAACCAAAATGGTGGGGTGAAGGTAAGTGATGCTGCTACCAGCCCCCGTAGGTTACAGCCTCCTTGCATAACCATTCAAACTGTGAGGTCAAAGAAGCCACAGGAGCTTTGGCCATAAACTAAAGAATAAAGGAGAAAACCCAGAAGCTTGTCCTTTCCCTTTCTGCTGCTCCCTTATTTGGGGTGAGAGAAAGAGGGAAAGCTAGAATTTACCAGTATAGGAAGAGCCGAGCTCATCTAGGACCATGGAAGAGCTGTCCTGATTTCTCAGTGGAGAGAGCTCTAAACTTGGAGTCAGGAAGGCCCAAGTTTGAATACTGCTTCTGACACTAAGCTGTGGGACTGAGGGCATGTCATTCAACTGCTGTCTCAGATTCCTCATCTGTAATATGAGATTAGACTTGATAGGCTCAAAGGTCCCTCCCAACTGTAAATCTACAATCCCGTGATTCTCTGATGCTCTGAGATTCAGTACCCAATCTGCCCCCCAATCTCTTACCTTTTTTTGCAGCTCTCTAGGGCTATCATTATACCTAATTTTTACATTTGTTCGACTATCTGTTTTCTTGACTTGCATTCTCAGAAATTTGCTGCTCTATCACTCAATGTATGAGTGTGTATGTGTGCATGTGTGTGTGTGTGTGTGTGTGTGTGTGTGTGTGCGCGCACATGTGTCCTTTAGGGACAAGAGTAGCTTAGGTAAACTGTACACAGAGGAAAGAAATACTCTTTTTATATTGCTGGGATACCAATTTGGGGGCTTAAGTGAACCTAACAGGTGTTATTATAAGCATATTATTAAATTCCTTGGCCCTCGAAGCAAGTGCAAAGAATGAATGTCAATTGATGATCTTAGGCAAAGTGTAGGCAATAAATAAGCAGCTTTACTCAGTTGAAAAAAACTTGGCAAATAGGAGCTAGGGAAAAATTCCCTTTAATCCAATTGTCTCTAAGATATCTTCTGCCTTTTGGCACCTTGAGGGGCTGGGAGGAGAATGCCTGATGTCCTGGGTTGGGAAAAAGCAGCTTTGCCCAAAGGAGCATGGGGACCAGTGAGAGGCAGTAGATGATTTCCATCTTTAGCCAAATACCACCTCTGTTCCCCACCCCGGTCTATGATATATTGAAAATAGAGGTTGTGGTAAGGCACAGGGAATTATTAAGAGTTTTCTGGAGCAACCAAGACAGAGATGGGCACAAATAGTCAATTTGGCAGGTGCTTTTATGGTCCTTTAAAATAAAGTAACTCAGTTATACTTGTTCATCTCTGACCTGCTTGAGTAAATCCCTTGAGGTTTCAAGGCTTTTGTTGTTGTCTTAAACTTAACAATATTATCTAGTAAACTTCTGGGTAAAGATTAGAGTTGGATCCAAATAAACTGGGGGTTTAGACCTGGGCCTCCAACATATATGTCCTCCAAGCAGAGGCCTGTTCATCAGGAGCCTAATAAGATCCATGCTACTTCTAGGCTAGCATTCTATTGAACACAACGAAGCCTGCTAGGATGGAACTGAGGGCACAGGGTCCTAGCAAGGTAGATTTTTAATGACACTTATAATAAATGGTGGCTAACTGGCAAGTGGTAAGTTGGAGAAATCTGCAAGTTCACAGGGAATGTTCTATGTCGTTCACCAAGGCAGGAAGTGAGTTTTATTAAGAGCCAACAGAGACAGAAGTGACCAAAAGAGGGAGGGGAAGAACATTGTGCAAATGCAGTAAGGGGTGAGCAAGGATTTCTCAAGCCAAGACACACATGATATTGGGAAATAAAGCAGAAGCAGAGGTCATGTCACTGAAGCTGAGTAGGTCATGGAGAAAGGAAAGAATAAGCTATTTACTTCCTTGGTTTGTGGATGAAGGAGGATGTTACATAAATAGCTATAAGCATTACAAGAGCTGATTTGGGCTCATGGTATATAAGCTCAGCCTAATCCTACATTGAGCTGCACACTTGACAGTCATTAAAATCTATTGCTGCTTGCACTATAAATGTAACATATTGTTACTATCATTAACTTGTTTTAATTCTAAGAGCAATAAAATGCTCTCTTAGATCCATCTTGTTCCCTCAATCACAATGAGCTCCCAGTTAGGAAAATTCCTAACATTTAGGCAGAGATTGGGTCCTCTGCCTTAATATGCATTTCTACTTATTTCTTGTTAACACCTGACCTCTTTATGTTTGAGACAAATTTGAGTTGCTGGAAACATTTGAGTCAAGAAGCAGCAGAATATATTAGAATGCTTGTCAACAGACAGGTACCAGAGGTGAAATTGAAGAAAGAGGAGACCCTTTCTTGGTCTTTCCATCAGCCCCAAAGGAGGTGGGTACAATGGGCAGCATCAGCACAAGTCCCCTGCTTTGAAATGCAGCAGGACCCATGACTCTCCTGCATCTCTCTCTTTTATCATTGCCATAGTGGGTCTATTTTTGCAGCCGTTGTGCTGCTGATTCTTTTTTGGCTCAGCTCTTGAAGTCCCCACTCTTTCCTGTCTTTTAAGAGACCCTCAAAATCTCCCTCTGGTTCTAAGGGGACTCTTACATTGACAGAGATTATTCTTTATCTACTTTGGAGGAGTAGGGGCCATCACTACTTAGCAGTGTTCCTCCTCCTGAGAATATACCGTGGGAAAAAGCACTTGTGCCCTTGACATGTTACAGTTGGTGCATTGGGTTTGGTATATTATGGCTTGGCCTTCTTCTTCTGGAAGTCATTTCTAGAAGTTTACTAATCTTAAACATTAGCAGAGAGTTGCCCCCAAAAGAAAAATCATTGAATTTTTTTAATATGCAAAAGAGTACAGATGGAAGGCCATAAGGAAAAACAGACTAACAGGACAGCTTTGAAAGTCACATGTTAAATTTAATGTGTAGTTAAAAGGAAAAGCAAGCTATGCAGAACAGAGATTTTTCAATTTCATATATTATCCTTTTAATATTCTACTTTGGATATGAAAATATTAATTTTATTTGGCCATTATGTTCAGAATAAAATAGACATTGGCCAATTGCCAGCCTCTAGAAGGTATCATTCATATACCAAGCATTAATAACAAAAAAAACCTAAAGCTAAGAAGAAATTTTATCAGCAGTTTCTCTCTGTACTCAGAGACAAACTTTTGCTCTCAGGAATGTATGTAAAGTGTTGCTTTATGTAGGAAATTGTCTCTTGGCCCCATTTTGCTCATCTGCAAAATAAAAGGGGATTGGACTAATGGCATTTAAAGTCCATTCTCTGCCTTTTACAAAAGGTTATTTTGAACTCATTCACTAAAAAAATAGAGTTTTGTTCCATTAATATACTGAACACTTAAAGGGACGTTAAACTCGAAATTTTACATTTTTCACTTAACAAACTTTATATATTAGCAAATCAATATTTAAACTGAGTTTGAGTTGAGCATGGTGGAGCTGTGACCATAAATACAAATATTTGACAGTTACTTTTCATTGTTATTAGACCTCTTTTTCTTGGATCCCTACATTCTTCCCTCTGCATAGCAGAATGAACCTATAGAAAGCCCCTTAGTACAGATGCTCTTGTTCATGCTTCCTAAGGGTTACATAATCCATAACGTATGAGAGGACGAGAAACAGGTCCTTATTTTTGGAGTAAGGGTGAAGGGAATTGGTGTCAGTGCTGAGGATCACTGTTTCTGTTCTCAGCCTCTACTCCCATCCCTAAAACAACTATGGACAACTGACCTTACAAGAGGTAACTAGGACTATGGGGTCAGGTTCTACAAAGGCTTGTGGTTTTAATTTTGTCCTTCCCAACATGCTATAGTCTCCAAATTATTACACAATTTTTGTAGCTCCTCCTGGAGCAAAAGTTACATAGCCCTGAATCCGTAGTACCACTATAGGTTAGAGTTATAGTTTCATCCCACTTTTGGAAGAGAGAGAACTAATGACATCAGTCCTAAAACACGAGTGTTGAGGTTTTCTAAGTACATCTTAAGAGAAGAAGGAATGAAGGAAACAGGTGGCAATCATCCCATGGCAGCAGCAGGGAGACCTTGACAATACATGGTCTTCACCCCTCATTTTCACTTAATTGTATTTTTTCAATCTGCTAAAGGATGCATTTATGAGATTTAATATTTCTCATAAACACCTGAGGTTGGCTCTGTCCAATTGCCTAATGTTCCTTCCCCCCCCCCCCCCCCCCGAAGCATAAGGGTACAGTGGAAACAAAATCAGAGTGCACTTTCCTAGGACAGAACTGGAAGCCTCAACCTCTCCCTTCCCCCCCAATCCTATTGTAAGAGTTTTTCTTTCTAGGGATATAAACAAGAAACTATTCTTCTAAGTGCAACATCACAAGGAATGCAGACCATTTTAAAAATAAATCTACTTCATGGACAAGAGTGTGAGAATAACTACTTGTTACAATAGCATATTTCTGTGCAAACTAAGGGAATATTTACTTGACAGATAACTTCCAAAAGGAGTACATTTACATTGCATTCAATTATTCTATATTTGAATATAATTTGATTTTCCAAAGTTCAAGGAACCAACACATTTTAGTAGCATTTTTACATATATAGAATAGAGACATTTATTATAGACGATCTGTGACCTATTATAACTTATTAATGAAATAACTGAAGAGCCAGAATTGAATAATTGTTAGAGATTGTGCATAACCTTGTCAAACTCACAAATTAGACAAAGACAGGAATCTGTAACTACTCCTGAACTAAACCAAATCATTCTTGCTTTTTCTGACCCATATGATTGAATGACAACAATTTATCATGCACTTATAATGTTCAAAGCATTGTACTAAATGCAAAGGAAATAACAGAAAAGCAAGGCTCTTCCTGTTGTCAAGGAACTGACATTCCAACAGAGATAAAATATACATAGGTTTCAATTGCAAGTCAGAAGGAAAGGGTCAGTAGTTGTGTGCATCCAATGGCAAATTAGATGGAAATTTATGTTCTTTAGTGTGATTTCTATTGATAAAACAGTGTCTGTTTCTACAGTTGAAACCTTTGATAGAGTAAAAAACTTTACTGTCAAGAAAAGATGGTGTAGTGGATTCAGAATCATGAGGTTCAAATCTTACACCAGATACTGATAAGGGACCCTGGGCAATTCAGTTATTTTTTTGTGTTTCAGTTGGTTCATTTGCACAATGGGTGATGTTGAGCTTGATGGCCTTTAAAATCCCGCCCAGCACTTATATCTATGATCCGATGAGCTTTCTTTTCTGAGGTTTCAATAGCTGTATATGCTTAGGAGGCAGAGATTATAGCATCTATAGAAGCAGTTGATAGTTCACATTCTCCCAACAGGTATTTCCCCAAATGATGGCTACAGGGGATTGGACTTTAAGTAGGGCCAATGTTCTGGTGATGAACCTATTCCTGGGATTATTGGAGACTTTTTGGTTGTCTCCTCCAAGGTCTAAAGAGATATGGTAACCAAGGTGGTGGTGGTTTCTCCAACTCAGAATACATTGTTTCCTATTTCATTCCCAAGGCACTTTATTGCTTCAACCAGGCTACATTGTTTACTTCAGCAATGACAGCTCCAACTTGGTTGGAAGTTGATGTCTATCAGTGGTGAAGGAGATGGAGGTCCCATAGATAAGTTTTGACTCCTTTCATTGCTGTAGGGATGGACTGGAAGCAAAGGTGGTAGTGGTGGGAGAGGTCACAGCTATTCCTGGAGTTCTTGGGCACAAGATCCCGTTTTGTGTCCCTCGGAATCTGACATGAGGTGATGGTTCAGGTGTGGTGGTGTCTTGACCCTCCTCCCCTCCCCCATACATGTTGACTCCTGCCTCACCCTTTGTGTCCTTTGCAGCTTCAGCTTTCCTGCCTCAGTAGTGACAATTACTTGACAGTTGATTTTGATGGTGGTGGTGGTGGGGATAACTGACTACCTCAGGGTTCCTCCACTGGTTGATGGCTATAAGACCGGTGGACTGAAGAGCACTGTTAGGAGATTCTGGGCATACTTGTCTATTGATGGCAGTTGGTTGGTGGTTGGTGTAGATAGGTGATGAAAGGGATTGTGGGCCCCTTCTCTACAAGAGCTGTTCCATTTGATAGATGTGGGGGAGGGGTCCCTGCTATTACTGGGGCTCTTGAACACAGGGTCCTTGGCTATCTTCTTCCCCTCTGTCCCTCTCCCCCCAGGTCTGAAGGGAAGGAGTAGCAAGGTAATTATTGTGGATTGATCAGTATGGCACACAATACCTTCTGTTTCATACTCAGAGAAACCTTGCTGCATCAGCTAAGTTAACTTTACTGCACAAATGGTGGCAGTCGATCAGTAAGGTTTTGTTAGTGCTGACAGGGATAGTGAGTCTCTTCTCCAAAAAGAATGTTAACAATACTTTTCTTATATTGTCACAATATACATGCTATGGGAGGAAGAAATGTGATTGTTTTGTATATTTTAAGGAAATTAAAAATTGCTGAAACATTTTATATTTTTCTATCTTATGCTCCCCTGCCACCTCCCCCCAATATATATAATTACAGTAAATGAAACTAAACACAAAGGCATTAAGTATAGGAAAGTTTGGGAAGGGGAATCCTAGTAGTTGGGAAGACTAGGATGGGTTTCATGTAGAAGATAGTGACTGATTAAGCTTTATCTTTGAACCTCATGGTGCTATGCATTAGAAGTGAGGAGGGAAGACATTCTGAGGCACGAGGAAGGGACAAATAGTGCAAAGGCGCAAAGATGGGAGATAAAAGCATCTTGTGTGAGCCACAGAGAGAAAGCCAGTTTGGTTGGATCACAGAGAGTGGGAAGTGGGTAAATATTCCATAAGACTTGAAAGATAAGTTGGAGCCAAGTTGTGTAGGTCTTTAGAAACTAAGCAAAGAAGTTAATAATTTAGTCTAATGGCAATAGGGAGCAACTATGGGTGATTGAGGAGAAGACTGACATCATTACACCTCCTCTTTTTTCTTTTTCCTTTTTTGCTTTTTAGAGTGGGGAAGGCAGGGCAATTGGGGGTGAGTGACTTGCCCAAGGTCACACCTCTAGTTAAGTGTTAAGTGTCTGAGGCCAGATTTGAACTCAGGTCCTCCCAACTCCAGGGCTGGTGCTCTATTCACTGCATCACCTAGCTGCCCCATCATCACACCTTTTCTTAAGAAAATCACTTAGACAACAGTGTGGAGGGCTGATTTGAAGTGGGGGACAAACAGGGATATGAATTAAGGCATTTGTAAAAAAAAGTCAAGGTGAGTAGTAATAAGGGTCTGAACTAAGATGGTAGCTATGTGACTAGGGAGAGGGGTTCAGGTATGAGAGATGTTATAGAGATAGAAATAACAAGATTTGACAGCTGATTGAATAAATGGGCTGAAGGATAGTGAGAAGGTGAGTTTAATCCTGAGAATACACATTAGGAGACTGAATGATGATTCAACAGAAATATGAAAATTTGAAGAAGGGGTGAATTTGTGGGAGAAGATGAGTTATTTTGAGCATGTTGAGTGTGTGATGTCTTTGCACTATCCAGTTTAAAATATCCAACAGAAATTTGGTGACGCAGGACTGAAGCTCATAAGAGAGACACAGGCTAGGTATAAAGGTCTGTGAACCCTCAGCATAAAGATTATAATTAAACATGTGGGAGCTGATGAGGTCTCCAACAAAAAGAATATAAAGTGTTTTGAGACCTTGGACAGAACCCTTGGGAACACTCAAAGTTATGGGATTTGAGGCAGATAATTAAACTAGTCAAGAGATGAAAAAGAGGTTAGAACTCTTCTATTTTACCTCCCTCATTTGACAGATGATTGATTAGGTCATTGCCTGAGATTACACTGATTGTAACTGGTAGAACTGTGATTCATTCAAACCCAAGTCCTCTGACTCAATCCAGGATCCTTTCCATTCTACCCTACTCTGCTTCTCTCATGGATTTTTGTGTATTCTCCTTTCCTTTCCCTTCTTGAAGATATCTCTAGAATCTGAATATTCAATCTTTTCCTCTTGATTTTTCCCATTGTATTCCATCAAAATGACTCTTAAACAGTGATTTGACATCACTAAGAGACCTTTGAGGGTCAGCCCTAAACAAGATACTTTCCTAAGTGGTAAACAAGTCTTCCTATTTTCCCTCCTATCCTTGATCTGAATAGATGAATAGTATATATCCCATCACCATTTCCAAGTTTAACAAATGTAGCATAGTCAGGAAGGAAGCATGACTTGATCTGAAAGTTGCTTTTCTCATACCACACTCAGAACTAGACAGAAAAAGTGGGTTTACATTATCAACCTCTGCCATCTTCATTGTTGCTTGACTTCTGCAAACCTCATTAAGTCCATGATTTTGGAAAATAGCTTAGAATACATACCAGATCAGATAGAATACCAGATAGAATACATACCAGATAGAATACAAACAATATCAGGCCAACAGTGGAAGGAAGGCTGAGAGAGCTTTTCAGAGTTTTTATTAGGGATGAATGAAAAACTGAATCCCTAGACAAGATTCTGACAGATTACATTTTAATTTGCTGACCTTATTCCCTGATCACAATTTATAGCCAATTCTGAGTATGAGAAAGTTTACATGTGTAATGAGGATGTAAGTCAGTTAATAAAATCTATCTGAAACTAGACACATTTGCATTTTTCTTTTTCTATCATACTTCTGTGTTTTTTTTTTTTAAATCCATTTTGGGTACTACAATAGCAAGCCAAAGGAACAAATAAAAGAACTTTTTATTTAAAAGACACTTTCGCTGGTACTATTCTCTGAAATAGGCTTCTATGTAGCATTTAACTCCTATCTGTTGTTTTAGTTTACAAGATTATCATAGAATTAATCTTTGAAGATTGTTCTCATTTCCATTGCTATTATTAGTAGGAGTATGGCTGCAAAGACTTACAGCATTAGAAGTCTTTTTCATTTCAGCAATAACCTGTGCTTGCCTTTAGCTCTTTGGTATAGAGTCTGCCCAGTGAATTTGCTACAAAAGAGCCATTTCAGATTTCATATCTGAATATCAGTTGGTTTGTCTACTACTCTGTCCCCCTGTCCCATGGCATTGATTTTTTAAATTGAATTTTTTTTGTAGTTATCATGCTTCTGCCATCAGTATAACAAATGCTTGAATGGTCTAGTAAAATATCTTTTTAGAAGTCAGTTACTCAGTTAGTCAGCAAGTATTTAAGTGCTTGTTATATGCCTGACACTAAGTGCAAAGGATTAAAAAAAAGAAAAAGAGAGAAAAAAAAGTTTCTGCTCTGAAGAAGTATGCATTCTAAAAGTAGTGACAACTACAGGAACCTACAAAATGTATACACAGTATATAAAGTATATATACACGCACACATGCACACACACACATATATGTATGTGTGTATATATACACACATACATATATTATATACTGTGTATATATAACATATATCTGTGAAAAGTACATATTCACTATATAGATATATACACATATGCATATATATAAATTCACTATATACATATTTATATATATATAGATACACACTGTATGCATATATCTACCTCTTAAGTCTCCATAGCTTCCCTTATATGTATATATGTTGTGTGTATAAAAAAGGGAGGCATTAACAAGTAGGGGGACCACCCACAGAAGGTAGTATATGAGCTGAGACTTGAGGGAAACCAGGGATACTAAGAGGTGGAAGGGAAGGAACAGATCCCTTCAAGTATAGAATGGCCTAGTGAAAAGCACAGAGAAGGGAGTTTGAAGAACTATAAGTGGACTAGTATAGACAGAATCTAGAATGGATAGAGGGAAGTAAGGTTGGAAAGGTAGGGTGGTAGGTTATGAAGAGTTTTGAATGTCAAACAAAAGAATTTATATTTAATCTTTGAGGTAATAGGGGGGCCACTGAAGTTTATTAAATAGGGAGGAGGTTTATAACATGCTCAGACCCTTGCCTTAGAAAAATAACCCTGATTGCTGAAGGGAGAATGGATTGGTTGCTTAGAGACTTTTTAGGGAGAGGGACCAGTAACTTCTAGGACCTTAGCGCACGTTGTCTTATCACTACTGAATTATAAGTAAGACTCAAAAAATTCATGGATAAAGTTTTTTTTTTTTCTGATCACATGAAACATTGACACTATTTTTGAAGTTTTAGATTGCCCAGATAATGGGTTCAATTTTGGACTTCAACAATCAGTATAATTATGCACCTTTTTCAGTTTTGGACAAATGTAATAGTAAAAGGGAAAATAAAGAATTGAACAAATTATTGGAGAAACTAGACCTAAGAGACTTATGGAGCCTTCTAAATAATACTTCTGAAGAATGTGTGTGTGCGTGTATATAGTTTTATAAGTCTTTAAATATTTTTCTTATATACATATATTATATATACATATAAAGAACATATAAAGGCAAGAATAAATATATAACTGTATATGCACATATGTGTATTATAAATGTGTATTTTTGTATTCATGTGTATATGTATGAATACATATGCACACATGTTAGAAGTATAATATAGGAGACCCCATAAGTCTCTTAGATCTAGTTTTTCCAAAAATTTGTTCAATCCCGTATTTTCCCCTTTGTTCAACTGTCTGTTATATTTGTACAAAACTGAGAAAGGTACATAATTTACAGTGATTGGTGAAGTACAAAATTAAACTCAGATTCTCTGAACAAACTAAAATTGCTCCATTCTACCTACTCTTATGTTTTATCTACACTAGCCTACTTGCAGTTCTTCACACTCCTCCTTTCTCTGAGCTTTTCACTGGTTCATTCTGTATGTGGAATGCTCTGCTCTTTCCCCTGCACCTCTTAAGCCTCCATAGCTTCCCTCAAACCTCAGCTCAAATACTACCTCTATGGGTGATCCCCCTACTTGTTACTACTGCTAAATAATTTATACTCAAATACACATAGTTTTCTAGCTATATAGATATCATCTAGAAGATTCCATAATCCTTTTAGATTTAGTTTCTCCAATAGTATATATTCTCATATAATTATATATCTATATGTATGTGTGTGCATGCATATGTGATTATGCATTAATTAGTTAATTAGTTAATATTAGCACCACAAGAAAGTTTTACAAAAATGTACCATGTATTAGGGCAAAAAGACATTGTATATAAATGTAAAAAGGTTTCCTTTAGAAAACTGAAGTTTTGGCTGGACCTTGAAGGACGCTAGGAAAGTTAGGATAGAGGTGAGGAGGGAGAGAATTCCAGATACAGGGGACAGTCAATCAAAATGCACAAGTCAGATACACAGTGTTTTGTGCAAAGAATAGCAAGGAGATCAGTGTCATTGGATCACAAAACAGATGGAGGTGAGTAAGATGTAAGCAGACTAAAAAGAAATAAAGGGAACGGATTGTGAATGTCAGGAGATTTTATATTTGATCCTTGAAGAAGCCACTAGAATTTATTAAATAAAAGGGTGATGTGGCTAGATCAGACTTTTAGGAAGACAAAATTTGAAAGCTAAGTGGAGGATAAATCAAAGTGGGACAAGTCACTGAGTCAGGAAGATTAGCCAAAGGTTTTTTTGCAATAGCCTACACATGAGGTGATTAATGAAGCCCTGCATTGGGCTGGTGGCAATGTCAAAAAAGACAATGGGATATATTTGAGACACAACACAAAGGTAAAATCAATAGGCCTTTACAACAACTTGGATATGGGGGGATGCAGTGAGAGAAAGTGAGGAGCTAAGGATGACACTTAGGTTGTGAATTTGGGTTATGGGGAGGATGGCGATGTCCCTGACTTTAATAAGAAAATTGAGAAGAGGGAAAGGTTTTTGGGGAAAGATAATTAGGTCAGTTTAAGATGGCTATGGAACATTCAGTTTGAGATGCAGTTGGATATATAAATCTGAAGATTAGGAGAGAGATTAGGACTAGATAAATAGATTAGAAAATCATTGGCATTGAGATAAAATTTGAATCCTTGGGAGTTGATAAGAAACCTAAAAAAGAGATCCCAGGACATAACCCCAAGGGACATCCAAAACTAGTGGACATATCCTGGACAAAGATTAAGCAAAGGAGACTTGAGGAATCGTTAGACAAGAAAGAGGAGAACCAAGATAGAGAGTGTCACAGAAACTCAAGGAGAAGAAAGGGATTGATAATGACAAAGGATGCAAGAGGTCAAGAAGAATGATGTTTTCTTTTGTTACTATTATCTGTTCTTTAGGATTAAGTGATGCAGCATGCAAATCATTTTTAAAATTTTATTTTTATTTTCTCCCAGTTACATGTAAAAACAATTTTAGCATTCATTTTTAAAACTTTGAGTTCCAAATTCTAGTAGAAACCATATGATTATCTCAATAGATGCAGAAAAGGCTTTTGACAAAATACAACATCCAATCCTATTAAAAATACTAGAAAGTATAGGGATAAATGGAGTCTTCCTAAAAATTATAAGTAGCATCTATTTAAAGCCGTCAGCAAGTATTAAATGGAATGGGGACAAGCTAGAAGCATTTCTAATAAGATCAGGGGTGAAACAAGGGTGCCCACTATCACCCCTCTTATTCAATTTGGTACTAGAAATGTTAGCAGTAGCAATTAGGAAAGAAAAAGAAATCAAAGGAATTAAATTAGGCAAAGAAGAGACTAAGCTCTATCACTCTTTGAAGATGATATGATTAAAGCTATCTATAAGCATATTTAGAAATGCTCCAAATCACTATTGATTAGAGAAATGCAAATCAAAACAACTCTGAGGTACCACATCTCACCAATCAGATTGGCTAAGATGACAAAGCAGAGGAATGACAAATGCTGGAGAGGATGTGGAAAACTGGTACACTAATGCATTGTTGTTGGAGTTGTGAACTGATTCAACCATTCTGGAGGGCAATCTGCAACTATGCTCAAAGGGTTATAAATAATTGCATACCCTTTGACCCAGAAACACCACTTCTAGGGATGTATCCCAAAGAGATCATAAAAGTGGGAGGAAAATCCGTGTATACAAAAATATTTATAGCAGCTCTTTTCGTGGTGGCAAAGAATTGGAAATTAAGAATGGCTAAACAAGTTGTGGCATATGAGTGTAATGGAATGCTATTGTGGTATAAGAAATGAGAAGCAGACTTCATAATAATCTGGAGAGGTTTATATAAACTGATGCTGAGTGAGAAGACCAGAACTAGGAGAAATTTGTACACAACTACTGACACAACATAATTGGTGTGATGACCAACTTTGATAGACTGGACTCTTCTCAGCAATGCAAGGTTATAAGACAACTCCAAAAGACTCATAAGGGAAAGAGATATCTACATTCATAGAAAGAACTAGAAAGAACAGAGTTTGGATGCAGATTGAAGCAAATTACCTGTTCTTTTACTTTTCCTTGCTTGGTTTTGTTTCCTCTTTCCCATTTTTCATTCCATTGGTTACCAGCTTTCTTTACAAACTAATGTCTAATGTGAAAGTATTTGCAGATCCTATACTTGATTGTATGCTGCCATGGTTGGGGGGTGGGGGGCAGAGAAGGACGGGGAGAAAATTTGAAACTCAAGGGATTGTGGAACTGAATCTTGTAAACTAAAAGTAAATAGACAACTGAATAAAGAATTTTACCAAACAAAAAATATGGAAAGATTAGGACTCATGAAGGAAGGAGTTATCTATCCTCAGAGAAATAGACGATAAATAAGTATAGTCTTACAAAGATGCATGTAATGTATATATCTATATAGGAGTATTATGATCAATATCTAAATATACGCATATGTAAGTGCATGTATGTATGGATATAAGTATATATATGTATATATTTGTATGCATATGTCTCTATATGTATGTCTATACATGCACATATGTGTATATATATGTCTATCTGTCTTTCTTTATATAAATATATATGATTAATTGTAGCCTTCTAGGGGGAGGGTAGGAAGGGGAAAAAGAACAAAGTAAAGAATGTACAGCAGAGAACAAAAGAAAACTTCCCTTATTATTTATCACCTTCTCCTCACTCCACTTGGCCAGAGTGGAATGAAGAGGAGATTTTCAAACTTTTAAAAATCTTAGCACTTCGGATCACATCTTTCATGCAAATAATTTATACCTATCTTAAACTTTCTACCCATGCTCCTCTCATTGCTACATACTTAAACTTTCTTGCTTTTCCTAGTCATCTTTTTTTTGCTGGACTTTGATTAAAGCCCCTTTTAAAATATACATACCTTATTTCTTTTAAATTCTGATTCTAACCTGACACTGCTCCTACACTCTTCGACTTACCATAACCATCTTATAACCTGTAAAATAATAAAATACTTTGTTCATTTTCTGGTGAGAAAGAAGGGAGAGGGGGAGTGAAAGAGCTAACAACATTTCATGGAAAGTTCTGCAGTCCAGCTGCATTTTAAATCTTACAGAATGACAAATTACTCACTCATTCTCACAAAGACACATAAACAAAACAGAGAGATACACAAAATAACAGAATGGATCACAGAATTTGTAGGAGATCTCCTGAAAAAATTAAACAGTTGGTGGCTATCCAGATAGTAACGGAAGCAAGGTAAGACTTACTTGATAATATTAGAGATAGCTGCATCACTCTGAGGTGTTCGAGTCATCCCTGGCACTTTCATTTCTGATGTTAAACATATCATTAATATATTCCATAGAAAAAAGGCAGAAAAATGGAAATGCTGGAGTCTCTGCTCCCTTAGTCCCTCACTCCTCTCTCTCCTGGCTGGCTCCCAATTTACCAAATAGGGACAACATTCCAAGAATTCGTGTAACCGACAGTCAGTGATAAATAATTCTCTTTCTTTTACTAATGTCTTTAAGAGTCTTAAATAATATTTTTTTCTCCTGAAAATTTTCTGAGACGAGGCTTATCTGCTTACTTGTTACTAAATTCCCTACTGATCCCACTGTAGCCTGGTGAATCATCTGCTGAATAGCCTTTTGGAAGGGAGTGAGCATACTGCAATCTCCCTGCCTGACCACATCTCCTGTAGGGGGTGCACCTGTAGGGGTGTGCAAGTTCTGATATGAGGGACAGAGAGCCAGCAGAGGGCCAGTTGGCTGTATGAGACTCTTCATCTCCATCAGGGAACAACCCTTCTCTCACTGTTTATTCTCCTGTTCCCGTTTCACTTCTGCCTTTTCCTCCACCTGCATTGTATTGAACCTCCAAATCTCTCAGTAGCTGTCTGGCTTGACTAAGCACAATTTAAGAACTCTATATAGTTGAAAGCTCTGTACTGGGAACTTCTATGGCCCTACTGTGGTGTTATATTCTGTCAATTGTTCACCTACCACTTTCCATTTTGCTGGATTTAATGTGCCTTCTTTGGGCAACCTTGGAGAAGTGATCTCCAGTAGATCTGACAATTCCTGTCTTAGTAAACGTCAGTTCTCTTTCTTTCATTATACATAGAAGGACCATTTGATACATCTCTTGGCTAGGGTGTTTAATCTGTACTTGCCCCATAGCCACCACTCGAGAAGAAAGAAAGTACCAAAAGCAGTTTGTCTGAGCCTTCCCTTACCTCGTCCTAGGGCTCTGTGTTGCTCTGTGTTCCTCCAAGGGACACCTCCTGGGCAAAACTGATGTGGATTCACGATACCCACTTGGCCTGATGTTTCTGTACCTGGCCCAGTGCTCCTGTGCCCAGGTCCATCTGTCCCTGTGCCTGTACCCCACGCCCCATGTTGGGCACCAGTTGTGGGGAGCCAAGCCTACCGAGGGACCCCTGCTCTTCTGTGGCAGAGTCTCAGATAGTGGTAGAGAGGAGCCCTGCTGGCCAGCAGCAGAGGGGAGAAGGAAAAGTTAGGTGAAAAGATAGACAAAAGATTATTTACCCAGAGGTTGACAATCATAAATGAGATGGCACTGCAGTATGGTGGGCAACTCAGTCAACTTTATTCAGTTAAGAGTCCAATATATATAGTATAAAACTGCATAGTCGTCATAAGCCACTGTCTTTGGGATTACACCATTGCCCTAGTTCGCATTTGCCTCATACATGATGGCCGTGCACTCTATGCTTGTTATCAGAGTACAAGTAATGGGCAGGATGTTCCAAACCTCCCTAAACCTCCCTAGAACAGAATGGAATTTCCCCAAGGCTTCTAGTTAATACTACATTGCTACATTATGCTAGTTTACACTGAGAACACTGCAAACATCCTTTTTCCCAGGCTGGGAGCATGTACCATACTTCTCATGGGGATGTGAAGCCCAAACCTGTGAGCCTTCCTGGGGGATGGGGAACCTATCTAAGCCTGTTTAGCAGGGTCTTATGCTGAGAAAGCTTATTCAGCCATCAGGGTCAGAGCCCCACTGGCTGTGGTCCTCAACACTTCGGTCTGGTAAACCAAACAAAAATCAAAAGTAAAGTCCCAGGACCTCTGAAAACATCAGTAAAACCCTCCTTCAGGACTTTTGAAAAGAGACAACAGAAAAGTCCTCTTTCAGGGCTTCTGAACCAGCAGTAAGGTCCCAAGGCTTCTGTAACAGCAGCAACATCCTCTGTCAGAAGACAGTTCTGGCAAAGTGACATCAACACAGACAGAACAGACAGAGAGAGTGCCAACATCACAGACATCCTTCCTCCCAGTTCTGCTCAGTTCCAGCTAGTGCCTGAGTTTCAATATCCTCTGCACCTTCCTTTTCCACCCCTCCTCTTATATCCTTTCTGTTTTGATCTTTGGCAAGTTCCTCCCAATGTGGGCTTCACAGGTTCTGTTTCTAACAAAGACTTGATTTAATCACAGGCAAGGCTCAAAGACACCTGAATAGCTGAAACAAGGAGCTAAGTACTCCTTTGCTTGCCATTACACTCTTTTAGATAGTAAGCTCCTGGAGGGCAGGCACTATCTTTTGACCCTTTGTATCTCTAACACTTAACACAGTGGCTGGCACATAGTAGGTGCTTAATTGATTGTATATTGATTGATCAATCTGTGTTAGCAATGTATTAAACCATCATCAAGACACACTAAACTCAAAATTAAATTTTGCCAGTTTCTGTTTCCATTTTTCTAAGACAAATTTTCTTCTTAAGATTGTTTAAAGTAAGCCTCCCTTTCCCTTCTCCAAGTTGGAGAGAAAAGTTAATAGAACAGTTCTTACAGGCAAGTCCTCAAACTGTAGGCATGATTGAAAGCTGCTGAAAAATATTTACTGCAAAGCTCCTTTGGAAAGCTTTTTCTCCTCTTTTGGAGTCATTAGAGAGGAGAAAAAAGCTTTTAAATACATTTCAGTTAAGGATTGAGAAACTTTTTACTGAATAGCTGGACAAAATATGTATATCCATTGCTGCCATTCATTCACACAACCAAAAATCCACTAAGTGCGCTCTAAATTTGTATTAAAAGACACACAACTTGTAATATTCAGTCAGTTGGGAGTCCCTGGTCAGGGAGCCAGAAGTGTATAGAATTCTTAGAAGATGTGGTAATAATTAAATTCCTGTTCATGGACTGGGCCACTCACCCACAGTGTGATCCATTGTCCACTGTTCACAAGAAGGGTAAAGAAAACATTTATGTTACTGGGTCTTAGTATTGGGCTCTTACATACTGGAACCTTTCCCTTTCAGGGAATTCATCAAGTATCACAAGATTGGCAGTCTTCAGGGGCTACTGAAATTGGCTTCATCCCAGACCAGCTAAGTGACTTATGACCTATACAGCAAAGTCTTATACGGCACATCATAAGACTTGCAACCTATACAATGTAGAGGGTGACAATAAACACAGATAGGAACAGGGATATGTACAACTATCTCTTATGTCTGTCAGACTTACTTTCTTCCTCTCAAATGACCAAATGGATTGAATGGTTAATTAAGACTAAATAAACAGGGTAGCTCTATTCCAAGTTATTGAGGAGGACTCAAAAGGTCCTTCATTTTTACTGAATAAATTGTGGTTTGGATGTGGATGTCATTCAAAAATGACCTATCATTAATCATGAAATTCTGAGTCATGTGACCATTTAAGTATAAAAGAAAAATATTAATACTATACTCTGAGTTTTAGACACAAATCTGTCAGAAATAATTTTTATTAATGTTATTCCATATCCAAACATTTCTAAATTAGAGTGAGAACTATCCCTTATAGAATAGTCTACCCCTAACTCCTTGAAATCTCTCACAAGGCAGTTTGAAGTAACATTTATATGAATTTTAAACAAGGTATGACAAAGTCCAGTGGAGGATCAATATTCTACTCCATTTAAGAGAATAATTTTCACAGTCTTCTCCTAAAACTACTAAATTCCTTCTTTGATATTTTTGAAGCTCTTTTGGAATAATTAAAGGGACCTCCTCCCTGAACAATGACCAAATTCCTTGAAGAATGGTTAAAGATTCAGGGGTTGGGGGCTTAATGATCTTAACTACACCAGAGGTAATTCTCATTCTAAGTCTGTGAGAACAATTTTGATACCCCTACTCAATTTCATCAGTAATTGTTCAGATAGTGATTTAATGGGTATCAGTGATTATAAGTAGAATAAAGTTTGATTTGGTCAATGTTGTAAGAATAAGAATTATGTAGACTACAGTCCGTTAATACATTATGTATAGATGATTATATTTGATTTATAGAAGTATACTGTTTTAGTTAGGCATGTTTTAACGATTTATATTTGTGTCAGGAACTTGTAATAGCCCCTCTACTCCTCATCCTTATGAATCACAATTGCCATTCCTAAGTGATCTTTGCTTTAAAACCATAACTTCTTTGGTCAAATGCTAATGTTTGATGTCCTGTGGAAGGCCCAAGACCTTGCTGACAGTGTCTTATGACCTATGGAAGGCTCTGAGATGTTGTCAATAGGGTCTTACAGCCTTTGGAAAGTGCCTGCTAAGATGACTTGCTGTTGACAGCCCGTAATGGCCTGTATGTAGCTGATGACCTACGAAAAGTCTGTTGACAAAGTGGTTGTGATTGATGGATATTGCCCTTGCCCAATCACAGGAATTTCTATGCTTCTAAACAAACTTACAAAAGACTAGGGAATATCGGAAGGCTTTCCCAAGATCTATAAAACCTTTCATTTCCTGAGCTTAGGGGTCCTTGAAAGTGAAAAAGTCACTGTAGGATTATACTCAGTTTTGCTGAGGAAAATTACTCTTGGTTTTGTAAACCTATGTTGCTTGCCTTTTGAAATGTCATATTCTGTACTTTAAATTCCTTTATGCTACTGGCGGCTGCAAAATCTTATGTGATCCTGACCATGGCTCTTGGTACTTAAATTCTCTTCGTATTATGATTATTTTCACTTGGAAACTGGATTTTGGCTATAATGGTCCTGGGAGTTTTCATTTTGGAGTTTCTTTCATGAGGTTACTCATAGATTCTTTCTATTTCATGTTTCCCTCTAGTTTTAAGGGAGCTGGACAATTTTCTTTTCTTTTTTTTTAAATAGTATATATATATATATATATACATATATTTGAAACATTTAATGTTAAGACCTCGAATTTCAGATCCATTCCCTTCCTCCCTGGTCACCCATTCCCTCTGGGAAGATAAGCAATTCAGTATGTGTTGTACATGTATGGTTATGAAAAATATTACCATAGTAGATATATTGTACAAGGCTGCTTATAATTCCCTCCCACCCATCCCGCCCCCCACCTGGTCCATTCCCTACTTGATCCTGACCCTTTTCTATAGTGGGTACTTCCAACCTCCTCTCCCCCCATGAATGCCCTCCCATCCATCATCCCTCCTCTCATCCCCCTTCCCCCTATTCTGCTGCAGGTTGAGATATCCCATTTAGTATGTATGTCATTCTCTCCCTGAACCAAATTCAATGAGAATGTGGTTTTGCCTTTTTGCCTTCCTATTCTTCCCCTCCCTTGCAACCACTTCCCCTTGCTTCTCCTACATGAGATAGTTTACCCTACCCTGTCTCTCCCCATCTCCTCTTGCCACTTTCCTCTCTCACCTCATAATTTCACCCCTTAACTATCATCCCTTCCCAACAAATTCAACCTATGCCCTCTATCCATGTATAACTGTAAACATATATACACACATTCACGTATGTATTCATATGCCCATATACCCTTCTTCCTTTATTTTCATACTGAGAAAGGTTTCATCAGTCATAGTTATTGTTTTTCCATGTAGGAAGGTAAATAGGTCAACTTTGATAAGTTCCTTTTGATTTCTTTTCCCTGATTACCTTCTCAGGTATCTCTTGCTTCTTGTGTCTGGATTTCAAATTATGTACTCAACTCTGGTTTTTTCCTCAAGAATGCTTGAAAGTCCTCTATTCCACTGAATGACCATATTTTCCCCTGTTACAAAGTACTCAGTTTTGCTGGGTAGGTGATCCGTGGGTTCAGTCCCAGCTCTTTTGCCCTCTGGAATATCATATTCCATTCCCTCAGTCCCTCAGTGTAGAAGCTGCCAGGTCCTGGGCTATTCTGATTGTGTTTCCACAATATTGAAATTGTTTCTTCCTGGCTGCTTGGAGTATTTTCTCCTTGATCTGGGAATTCTGGAACCTGGCTATAATATTCCTGGGGGTTTTCTTTTTGGGATCTTTTTCAGGAGGTGATCTGTGGATTCTTTCAACCTCTATTTTGCCCTCTGGGTCTAAAATATCAGGGCAATTTTCCTTGAGAATTTCTTGAAGGGTGATTTCTAGGTTCCTTCTTTGATCATGGCTTTCAGGTAGTCCAATAATTTTTAAATTATCTCTCCTGGATCTATTTTCCAGGTCAGTGGTTTTTCCCATGAGATACTTCACACTGCCCTCTATTCTTTCATTTGTTTGGATCTGCTTAACAGCATCTTGATTTCTCATAAAGTCATTAGCTTCCATTTGCTCCAGTCTAAGTCTGGAGGAATGAATCTCCTCAGTGAGCTTTGGAGATTCTTTTTTCCATTTGGTAAATTCGGCTTTTTAAGGCATTCTTTTCCTCATTGCCCTTTTGGACCTCCTTTGCCAGTCTATTTTTTAAGGTGTTATTTTCCTCTGTCAGGCTATTGACCCTCATTTCATATTTTTCCTGCATCCTTCTCATTTCTCTTCCCAAGTTTTCCTCCACTTTTCTTATTTGATTTTTAAAGTCCTTCTTAAGGTCCTCTTATGGCCTGTAACCTGCTCATATTTTCCTTTGGGACTTTTGGAGCAGGATTTCTGACCTCACAGTCCTCTGACTTCCATCCTCTTTGCCCCCAAAATAGGAGTCTAATGTTGCATTTTTCTGTTTGTTTTCTTTGCCTAGGCATGTTGCTACTTAATTACTTGACTTTTGGGCTGGTTGCCACAGTAGAACTTTGCCACCAGACAGGGGAGCTTCATCCCGAATGTGTGGGGGGACAACTTCCCTTTCTGGCAAGCTGGAAACCTACCCCATGACCTCCCCCTGGACCATAATCCAGATCCAGGGAGGTTAAAGCAAGGGTGATTCCCCGCCCTGAGATTGATCGCTGGATCTCCCTACAGTTCGCAGGCCAGGAGCTGGAGCCGCCACTGAAAACTGCAATATGGCGTGTCTCCTTAGCGGCTTCCAGCCCCCAGGGGAGGAAGGGCTTCCTGCAGGGCTGCTGGGCTGTCCTCAGTGGGAGGTTAGCTTCTCTGTGTCGTTCTCTGGGTGCTGGGGCTCCAGAAGTTGTTCAGAATCCCCTTTTACATAGTTTGGAGGTAATCTGGGGGGAGAGATCCTTGGATTTGCTGTTTCTACTCCACCATTTTGGCTCCTCCCCCTTTATGATTTTTGAAATCATATTTCAAAACATGATAAATGCTACTTTTGGTTGTGGCTTTCATGTAGTCCACTGATTCTTGAATTATCTCTCCTTAAAATGTTTTCCAGGTTACTTGTTTTTGTTATATTTTACATTTTACATTTCCTTCTTTTTTTAATTTTTGACTTCTGATTTTATTGTTGTTTAAAATTTTATTGTCTCATGAAGTAATTATTTTATATTTGGTCCTTTATAACTTTTGGAGAGTTTGTTGCCTAGGTAAGATTTTTTTGCCTTTCATGCCAAGTTGTTAATTACCTTTCTAATTTTTTTCTTCTAAAACTCTTCTTTTTCATTTTTTCTTCTAGTCCTTTCACTTCATTAAAAATTAACACTTAAATTTTTTAAATATCCTCTGGTTTCATTCATCTCTTCAAAGAATTATCATTGAAATTTTTGCTCAATCTGCATTTTTTGAGGCTTTGTATGTAGATATTTTGGAGTCATTCTTTTCTTTTGGTTTTGTTCTTTGAGTGACCCTGTCCCAATAATCTTTTTAAAATGGGATTTTTTTCTTTGCTCATTCTTCCACAGCCTACTTCCTGAGTTAGACTTTCCATTAGCTCTAGGCTCTGTGTACTTCTGGAAAGAATGTCTAAGATTAGACTGATATTTCCCTCATTATTCTGTTTTAGGCTTCAGACCAGGCTGGAGAATGTGAACAAGGACCCATTCTGCTTCTGGAGTCAAAGCCACACAACTACTGCTTGTTTCTGAACTTGCTTCTTGCTCAGTCACACAACCTGAGACTACTCCTCATCCTGGAAGACCAGTAAGCCCAAAAAGTTGACAGGTGGCAGCTGTTCAAGGTATCCTGCACAAGGTAGGGCCCCTCTGTGTGGATCTGCAACCATTTCTTACTTTATGAAGTAGCCTGTCTCTGGGTTGGAATGCTCCACATGGCAGTTTCTGGCTAGACTCTGTCCCTAGAATCTGTAGGTCTATCTCCCTTTGCAGAGATGGACTGGAAAAATAAGCATAATTTTTTTCTCTTGGATTTCCCAATCAGGATTAGGTTTGTTTCATTTTCTATGTCTATGTGAAGGAGTTGTTGGGGGCCAACTCTGCTTCTCTGCCACGTTAGTTCCCTTTTCTAGGGCTTTTTACAATGATTTTAGTTATTTCTGATATTTTCCCCACTGGTTGTCTTTGATATCAAATACATATTTTCTCAATATTTTGATTTTGTTCTTTTTTTTGTTATCTTATGTAGTCATTGATTTCTCTTTGGTCTATTCTAATTTTCAGTGAATTTGTTACTTGAGTAACTTTTACTATTTTCTACTTCCAAGCCATTCAGTAACTATTTTCAAGTTATCAAATTTCTTTTCTATACTTGCTCCAGGCGCTTTTATTTCATTTTTTAAAATCTCTTGTTTCATTTTTTCTACATATTCATATAATTCTTGTGATGAAATAATTTTTTTCCTTCAAATTATCCTTATGTCCATACATAGATACTATTTTTCCCCTTTGGAGGATTTTCTAAATCTATAACATATTTGTTTATACTGGTTGGTATTTTCTTTGATATACTCATCACTTTACCTTTAATTCCTGAACTGAGATTTCAGACTGGGGTCTTGCTCCATCCTCTGCTACACTTCTGAATGGGGTGTTTGGTTCAGACTAGTCTTAAGCCCTTGTTCCCTGATTTTTGTGCAAACCTTCACCTTCTAGAGCTCCTCCCTCCCTATATTTGAGGTTAAAAGATCTTGGATTTTCAAGGTCCTCTAGAACATCTTAGGATAGAGTTTAAGAAGGATAGAGATCCTAGGCAGGTATCTCTATATGAACTAACACTCTCCTAGCCTTCTCTTGAAGAATACCCCTGCTTTTTTCTAGAGTTTCCAAAGTGTCCAACCTGGGGCTTTCTATCCATGCTGGATCTGTGGAGGTGTGGTGGGAGGAGGGAAAGAGAGGGAGAAGAATTCAGCTCTTGGAGACCCTGGACCCTGAGTCTTACTGTCTGCAAGTGTCTCTAGCCCATATCTGAGAAAACTGGATGTCTGGACTCTTTTGTCTTCAGTAGTGCTGGCAGCTCCTTTTCCTATCACTAGTGTACTGACTTTTTTCTTCAACTCTGGAATAAAAGTACCTTAATCCAGTTTCTCACTAGATTTCCTAATAAATATTCATTCTGGTGCAAAGGTATGTAGAAGTTGGGTAATCTGCCACCTTTGAGGTTCAGAGATCTGATTGTTAGGATCCTCTAGTGTATCTTAGGACAGAGAGCTAGTAACTCCAGAATCCCTAGGCAGGTATCCCACTCCCTGGTCCCTTCTGCTCTCTGGGGTTTAACAGTTTTCTTGTACTAGAAGTGTCCTTATCTTCATTAGCTACTTTTTTTCAGTTCCATGACCAATTCAAGACTCCACTACTTCTTCCCCAGGGGTTATAGGCTGGGTCCTTAGAAATCCGGGCAATCATAGAGCACTCTGTTGGGGAAAATCTATGTCCATTGCTGTGGCTTAGGTCCAGTATCATTTTTTGTTAGTAAATGTTTTTGGTTAGTCAGTTGTTTGAGAATATTCACTGGCAAAACAACAATGTCGATTAAAGTTTTAATTTATCCAAGTAATTCTTCATCTTCAGAGGGAGTTTTAGTAATCAGCTTTCAAATAGTCTCTATTCCCATACCACAGGGAATTTTTGAATGGATCCTAGATAACCATTGAAATCTATTCATGTTTATTATAATTTACAAAAAAATAGACTGGGTCTTGTTTGCCTCCTTGTGATTTTTCCATATTTCTCCAGATCTTAGAGTAGGATGAAATATTTTAAAATGTTCTTAATTTTCTGCCCAGGACCAAGTCTCATAATTAAAATTTCTCTATCTGTTTCTGTGCTAAATACTATACATCACATTTCTTCTCCTCATTGCCTTTTTGAGCCTCTTTTGCCATTTGAGTTAGTCTATTTTTTAAGGTGTTATTTTCCTCAGTCAGGCAGTTAACTCTCATTTCATACTTTTCTTGCATCTTTCTCAATTCTCTTCCCAATTTTTCCTCCACTTCTCTTATTTGCTTTTTAAAAATCCTTCTTAAGGGGGGACGGAGCCAAGATGTCAGAGTAGAAACAGCACATCCAAGGTGCTCTCCCCCCAGATCACCTCCAAACCATGTAAAACGGGACTTTGAACAACTTCTGGAGCCCCAGCACCCACAGAGAAGCTAACCTCCCGTGGAGGACAGCCCAGCAGCCCTGCAGGGAGCTGCCAGTGTAGTGCTCTGGGAGCTGACAGCACAGCGCTTTGGGAGCCGACAGGGCAGCACTCTGGGTGCAGAGCCCAGGCCCACTTGAGCCCTGGTTTTAGCCCCAGGGCGGCCAGGCCATCAGCTAGCCGGAGGGACCCCAGAACACCAGTAGCTGTGGCAATTCCAGAATTATCAACACAGACATGCCTAGGACAAAGTGAAAGGTTAGTGCCCTATGGACTTTGGGACCAGTATTTGGGGAACCCGTCGGCTTCCTCCTCTGGGGGCTAGAAGCCACTCAGGAGACATGCCATTTTACAGTTTCAGTGGCAGCTCCAGCCCCTGGCCTTCAAACTGTAGGGAGATCCAGCAATCAGTCTTGGGGGGTAATCGCTCTTGATTTAACCTGCTTGGATCTGGATTGTGATATGGGGGGGAGGTTTGGGGTGGGCATTCAACTTTCCAGAAATGGAAGTTGTGAAGACCCCAACATTTGGGACGGAAGCTCTCCTGTCTGTTGGCAGAGTCCTACTGTGGCAACAAGCCCCAAAGTCGAGTAATTAAGTGGCAACATGCCTAGGCAAAGAAAACAAACAGAAAAATGCAACATTAGACTCCTATTTTGGGGGCAAAGAGGATGGAAGTCAGAGGACTGTGAGGTCAGAAATCCTGCTCCAAAAGTCCCAAAGGAAAATATGAGTGGGTTACAGGCCATAGAGGACCTTAAGAAGGACTTTAAAAATCAAATGAGAGAAGTGGAGGAAAACCTGGGAAGAGAAATGAGAAGGATGCAGGAAAAATATGAAATGAGGGTCAACAGCCTGACTGAGGAAAATAACAACTTAAAAAATAGACTGGCAAAGGAGGTCCAAAAGGGCAATGAGGAAAAGAATACCTTAAAAAGCCGAATTTGCCAGATGGAAAAAGAATCTCAAAAGCTCACTGAGGAGATTCATTCCTTCAGAGTTAGACTGGAACAAATGGAAGCTAATGACTTTATTAGAAATCAAGATGCTGTTAAGCAGATCCAAACAAATGAAAGAATAGAGGGCAGTGTGAAGTATCTCATGGGAAAAACCACTGACCTGGAAAATAGATCCAGGAGAGATAATTTAAAAATTATTGGACTACCTGAAAGCCATGATCAAAGAAGGAACCTAGAAATCACCCTTCAAGAAATTCTCAAGGATTATTGCCCTGATGTTTTAGACCCAGAGGGCAAAATAGGGTTTGAAAGAATCCACCAATCACCTCCTGAAAAAGATCCCAAAAAGAAAACCCCCAGGAATATTATAGCCAGGTTCCAGAATTCCCAGATCAAGGAGAAAATACTCCAAGCAGCCAGGAAGAAACAATTTCAATATTGTGGAAACACAATCAGAATAGCCCAGGACCTGGCAGCTTTTACACTGAGGGATCGAGGGCATGGAATATGATATTCCAGGGGGGTAAAAGAGCTGGGATTGAAGCCAAGGGTCACCTACCCAGCAAAACTGAGTACTTTGTAACAGGGGAAAATATGGTCATTCAGTGGAATAGAGGACTTTCAAGCATTCTTGAGGAAAAAACCAGAGTTGAGTACATAATTTGAAATCCAGACACAAGAAGCAAGAGATACCTGAGAAGGTAATCAGGGAAAAGAAATCAAAAGGAACTTATCAAAGTTGACCTATTTACCTTCCTACATGGAAAAACAATAACTATGACTGATGAAACCTTTCTCAGTATGAAAATAAAGGAAGAAGGGTATATGGGCATATGATTACATACATGAATGTGTGTATATATGTTTACAGTTATACATGGATAGAGGGCATAGGTTGAATTTGTTGGGAAGGGATGATAGTTAAGGGGTGAAATTATGAGGTGAGAGAGGAAAGTGGCAAGAGGAGATGGGGAGAGACAGGGTAGGGTAAACTATCTCATGTAGAAGAAGCAAGGGGAAGTGGCTGCACAGGAAGGGTAGAACAGGAAGGCAAAAGAGCAGAACCACATTCTCATTGAATTTGGCTCAGGGAGAGAATGACATACATACTAAATGGGATATCTCACCCTGCTGCAGAGTAGGCAGAAGGGGGATAAAGGAGGGATGATGGAGGGCAGGGCATCCTGGGGGGGAGGGCAGGTTGGAAGTACCCACTATGGAAGAGGGACAGGATCAAATTAGGGAATGGACCAGGTGGGGGGCAGGATGGGTGGGAGGGAAGTAGAAGCAGTGTTTTACAATATATCTTCTATGGTGATGTTTTGCATAGCTATACATGTACAACCCATACTGAATTACTTATCTTCCCAGAAGGAATGGGTGACAAGGGAGGAAGGGAATGGATCTGAAATTCTAGGTTTTAAAATTAAATGTTTCAAATATATAAACATACTATTATTAATACTATTTTGCATGTAATTGGGAGATAAGATGTGCAGGCATTTGCGCATAGAGACTCACCTTGCTCTACTGGAAAAGTCGAAGTGGGTATGGGAGAAGGTAAGGGAGAGAGCAGAGTGTGTGAGGCAATATCTTGTGGGACTGCTATTCTATGGGGGTGGGTAGGGGACAAATGGGGAAAATTGTAACTCAAAATCTGGGGGAAATGAATGATGTAAACCAGAAATTAATAAAGCATTTGTTGAAGTAAAACAAAATCCTTCTTAAGGTCCCTCATATTATCATTTGGGGCTTTTGGTGCAGGAGTTCTGGCCTCCAAATCCTCCGTCTGTTCCATTCTTTGTTTCTGTTTGCGCCCAAAATAGGAGTCTAATGTTGCATTTTTCTGTTTATTTTGTTTCCTTTGCCTAGGCATGTTGCTACTCAATTACTTGACTTTTGGGCTTGTTCCCACAGTAGGAATCTGCCACCAGCCAGGGGAGCTTCTGTTCTAAACATTAGGCTTTTCTCAGCTACCGGAGGTATTAGTTGGGTGACCTCTGTGAAGCCTCCATATACTCTGGCAAGCTGGTGACATACCCCCAAGACCCCAACCCCAGACCAAGAAGGTTAAAGCAAGAGTGATTACACCCCCACCCAAGACTGATTTCTAGTCCCCCTACAGTCCACAGGCCAGGAACTGAAGCTGCAACATGGCGGCTGTGCTGTGTCTACTAAGCTGCTTCTTGCCTCCAGGGAAAGAAGCCAATTTGCTCTCCCAACCAGTCCCAAAGTCCATACTATACTGACTTCTCACTTTGTCATTGGCATCTATGTGTTGGTAATTATGGAAATGCCATAGGTGCTGGTGTTCTGGAGTCCCTCCAGCCAGCTGCTGGTCAGGCACCCTGGGGCTAAAACCTCTGACTCAGAGGAGGCTGGGCTCAGCTACCAGAGCGTGGCCCTGGCCGCTCCCTGCTGAGCTGCCAGGCTGTCCTCAGTGGGAGGTTATCTTCCCTGTGTCATTTTGTGGGTTCTGGAGCTCCAGAAGTTGTTCAGAGTTCCCTTTTCTATGTTGTGGAAGTGGTGTGGGCAGGAGCAGGGGAAGTGCTGTTTCTACTCTCCCAGACTGGCTCTGCTCCCTATACTTCATATTTCTAAAGTTTTTCCCTGAAGTATTCAAAATCAAGGTACAATTTTGCTCAGTAAAACAATTGAACAAATGCAAATAAAGTATAATGATAATTGTATATGATACATTAGTAATTAGGACACCCTGAATAAGGCAACACAGATGAATTCAATACCATATGTATTTAACTAGTGGGATAATGAATAATACACAACTCTTTGCAGTAATGATTAAGAATAATCAATATGAACACAATGGTAGTTGGAGGCACAATGGATTTAGAGTTCTATGATAAAACACTGAGCTGGTTAGAAGTAATAAAGTCCTCAAAATGGAAAAGAGAAAAACAAATACAAGACTGGGAAGAAAATATTTATAATAAAGAAAACTAAAATTTAAAATAATAATCAGCTAAAAGAAAATTTCCTTAAGCTCGACCCCTGCAATGCTCAGAAAGGTACAGTTAAGTTTCTGATAGAAGAATACCTTCATTCAAAGGAGTAATATAGGCTTATAAGTCACATTTGCCACATATAGAGACAACCTCTGAGGGGAAACGCCAGCAATAACTACTTGGACTGCAATATCTATTAGAGCCACACAGTGGCACTCCAAGATCAAACTTCATCAGCTCACTTTCACTATGTAGAAAGGAATTCACAGGTTCCACTAAGGGAGCAAAGAAAGGCAATCACTGCAGATTAAGTTCAGTTCACATCCCCAACTTTGGCTTTCCTACACTCTGTGTCCAGGTGTATAGTAATTCCAATAGTTCAATAATCCCTCAAATGATTCTAGCCCCCACACTTCTTGTTATTTTGGTCTCTTTATCCAGTCAGTATTACCCAGAAGAACAACTCTGCAAAAACTCAGTCTCAGAATCATAAAGGGTTGATGTGGCTAAGAAGTCCCTATGCTATTTATTTATTTCACTGCAAGGTCTACAAGCATTATACCCTATCATCTCTATAGGGATGACATTTGGTTCCTTGCAGTAAGATAGGTAAAACCTACAGTCTGATGATTTGGTGGGACAATTACTACATTTTTGAGGTCAGGTGCCCTCAGCATCTTCTTCCATTGGCCATCATGTACCCCTACTGAAAAGCACTCAGTGCCATCTTTTGCCTCAGTCCTCACCTAGACTTTAGTCATAGAATGGACAGTGCCTCTCACACACTGAGGCTTGGGAAAGACCTTAATTTAGAAAGAAAGGCCAAGGTTATCCACTTCGTCCTGGGCCATCACTAATCATCTTAACTTTTGTCTTGTGACTGGATTTTGATGACTCTCGAGGGAAGTGACCAACAACTTTGTGCAGCTCTACCTCAAATCCAATTCACATTTAATACCCTTTTGGGTATAATTCCAAATTGCTTTCCAGAATGAGTGTAACCATTCATGGATCCACCAGTAGTATATAAATATGCCTATTTTCTTTGAGACCCTCCAACATGTCTAATTTTCCTTTTTTTTTCTGTTGTCTTTGACACTCTTTTGGGTGTGAGATAGAACCTATGAATTGCTTTAATTTACATTTTTCTAATCAGTAGGAATTTGGAACATTTTTTCATATGACTATAAATAACCTGGATTGCCTTTCCTTATTTTTGTTTGCCAATAAGCATTTATTAAGTACCTACTATGTTCCAGGCATTGTATTTAGTGCTGGGGATACAAAAAAGAAAAAAAAAAAGAAAGGAAAAGATAGCCTCTACCCTCGAGAAGCTCAACATCTGTCTGTTCATATCCTTAGACCATTTGTGAATTGGGGAATGACAGCTCTTTGTCTTAGAAATTTGAATCAGTTCTTTATATATCTTGGAAATGAGACCTTTATCAGAGAAACCTCCTGTAAAAATTTTCCCTCTAAATTAATTGTTTCCTTTTTAATCTTAGTTTTATTATACTTGTTTCTACAAAAAAAAAAATTCATTTTGTCATTGAAATGGTGTTTTACTCTATCCCTTGTTTGGCCATGAATTTTCCCTTGTCCATAAATATGATATGTGATTTTCCACATATTTCCATAAATTTATGATCTGCCCTTTTATATTTAGGTTATGAATCTATTTGGAGCTTATCTTGGTATAGTGTGTGAGGTAGTCTACATCTAATTTCTTCCATACTGTTATCCGATTTTTCCCAGAAGGTTTTGTCAAATAGTGATTCTTCATTACAATAGTTAGGATATTTTTGTTTATCAAATACTAGGCTAGTATTAGATACATTTGCTTCTCTATACTGAATGCTTAATCTGTTCCACTGATCAACGTCTCTTTCTTAATTAGTATTAAAGTGTTTTGATGATAACTTCTTTGTGGTATAGTTTGAGATCTGGCATGGCTAAGATCCCTTTATTCCCATTTCCTTTTATTGTTTCTTTTAAGGTTCTTGACCTTTTTTCCCTATATGGATTAAAATTTTTTTCATTTATTTAAAATTGATAGGGGTAAATTTATATCACTCATCATTATATATATATATATATATATATATATATATTTAAAATCTATTTCTTCTTGTAATTCCTTTAGTTTTTCTTTTTTCATATTTATATTCTATGCCATTGGGTGAATAACTTAAGTATCATTAAGCATTGAAATAAAATCATCATTAATGTTATCTTTCAGCAGCATGGCCTGGTAGCAGGAGTCTCATAGGAAGGTGTAATGGAAATGCAGATTTAAAGATCTTCCCTGCCCCTAGCTTAAGTGCACCTGGAGCCTGTGGTGGGAGGCTTGTTTTTCAGGAAAGCCGACACCTTGACACTTTGTGATTGGGCAGTGGGTCCAGAAGGTTGTTACATTCTCTGAGCCAGGAGAAGGCTATATAAACCCTGAGGAGAGGATTTGCTTTGGGGGATCACTTTGAGAAGTGTTGTGTGATTTGACCAGATGAGACTCTGGGAAGCCAATGTAAGGATGTAAATAGGTTCACCTTATTGTATAATATTTGTTTTTTCTTTCCTGTGTTACCTCTTCTTATGCTTCTCTTGAGTCTTGCATTTGAAGAGGGAATATTCTGTCTAGCTCTGGTTTTTTCATCAGTAAAGTGTAGAGGTCCCCTATTTCACTGACTAAACATCTCCTTTCCTGAAAGATTATTCGCAGTTTGTCTGGGTAGTTGATTCTTGGTTGCAGTCCATGCAACTTTGCCTTCTAGAATATTATATTCCAAGCTCTCTGATCCTTTAATGGAGAAGTTGCTAGGTCCTGTGTAATCTTGACTGTGGTTCCATGATATTAAAATTGTTTCTTTTTGGTTCCTTGCAGTGTTTTCTCCTTGACCTGATAATACTGGAATTTGGCTATGATAAATCTTGGATTTCTCATTTTGGGATCTCTTTGAGGTGGTGATGAGTGGATTCTTTCAAAGACCATGATGCCCTCTTGTTCTAAGATGGCAGGGCAGTATTTATATTTCCCTTATATTTCCCTCCCAGCCATCTCACCCCCCACCTGGTCCATTCCCTAATTTGATCCGACCCTCTTCAATAGTGGGTACTTCCAACCTCTCCTGCCTCCAGGATGCCCTGCCCTTCATTATCTCCCCTCTCATCCCCTTCCCCCTACTCTCCAGCAGGTTGAGATATCCCACTTAGTATGTATGTCATTTTCTCCCTGAGCCAAATTCAATGAGAATATGGTTTTGCCTTTTTGCCTTCCTGTTCTTCCCCTCCCCTGCAACCACTTCCCCTTGCCTCTTCTAAATGAGATAGTTTACCCTACCCTGTCTCTCCCCATCTCCTCTTGCCACTTTCCTCTCTCACCTCTTAACTTCACCTCTTAAGTATCATCCCTTCCCACCAAATTCAACTTGTGCCCTCTATCCATGTATACCTCTAAACATATATACACACATTCACATATGTATTCATATGCCCATATGCCCTTCTTCAATTATTTTCATACTGAGAAATGTTTCATAAGTCACAGTTATTATTTTTCCATGTAGGAATGTAAATAGTTCATCTTTGATAAGTTCCTTTTGATTTCTTTTCCCTGATTACCTTCTCAAGCATCTCTTGTTCCTTGTGCCTGGATGTCAAATTTTCTGTCCAACTCTGGTTTTTTCCACAAGAATGCTTGAAAGTCCTCTATTCCACTGAATGACCATATTTTCCCCTGAAGCAAAATACTCAGTTTTTCTGGGTAGGTGATTCTTGGTTTTAATCCCAGCTCTTTTGACCTCTAGAACATCATATTCCATGCCCTTCAATTCCTCAGTGTAGAAGCTGCCAGGTCCTGTGCTATTCTGATTGTGTTTCCATAATATTGAAATTTATTTTCTCCTGGCTGCTTGTAGTTTTTTCTCCTTGACCTGGGAATTCTGTAACCTGGCTATAATATTCCTAGGAGTTTTCTTTTTGGGATCTTTTTCAGGAGGCAGTTTGTGGATTCTTTCAATCTCTATTTCCCCCTCTGGGTCTAAAACATCAGAGCAATTTTCCTTGAGAATTTCTTGAAGGATGATTTCTAGGTTCTTTTTTTTATTTTTTTAATTTTTTTATTTTTTTTTCTTTAAACAAATACTTTATTAACTTCTGTTTTACATCATTCATTTCTGCCAGATTTTGAGTTACAATCATTTTCCCCCCATTATTCCCCTACCCAACCTCCCAGAATAGCAGTCCCACAAGATATTGCTTCCTCCAATCTGCTCTCTCCCATACCTTCTCCCATACCCCCATTGACTTTTCCATTAGAGGAAGATGAATCTTTGTGTCCCAATGCCTGCACATCTTATCTCCCAATTATAGGCAAAAGAGTATTAATAATAGTATTTATATATATATTTGAAACATTTAATGTTACGACCTCGAATTTCAGATCCATTTCCTTCCTCCCTTGTCACCCATTCCTTCTTGGGATATAAGTAATTCAGTATATGTTGTACATGTCTAGCTATGCAAAACATTATCATAGTAGATATATTGTTCAAGGCTGCTTATAATTCCCTCCCACTCATCCCACCCCCCACCTGGTCCATTCCCTACATGATCCTGTCCCTCTTCTATAGTAGGTACTTCCAACCTCCCCTCACCCCAAGGATGCCCTCCCATCCATCATCCCTCCTCTCATCCCCCTTCCCCCTATCCTGCTGCAAGTTGAGATATCCCATTTAGTATGTATGTCATTTTCTCCCTGAACCAAATTCAATGTGAATGTGGTTTTGCCTTTTTAGCCTTCCTTATTCTCCCCCTCCTTTGCACCCACTTCCTCTACATGAGATAGTTTACCCTACCATGTCTCTCCCCATCTCCTCTTGCCACTTTCCTCTCTCACCTCATAATTTCATCCCTTGAGTACTCTCCCTTCCCAACAAAATCAACCTATGCCCTCTATCCATATATAGCTGTAACCATATACACACACATTCACATATGTATTCATATGACCACACCCCCTTCTTCCATTATTTTCATAGTGAGAAAGATATCATCAGTCACAGATATTGCTTTTCCATATAGGAATGTAAATAGTTCAACTTTGATAAGTTCCTTTTGATTTCTTTTCCCTGATTACCTTCTCAGGCATCTCTTCCTTCTTGTGTCTGGATGTCAAATTTTCTATTCAACTCTGGTTTTTCCTCAAGAATGCTTGAAAGTCCTCTATTCCACTGAATGACCATATTTTCCCCTGAAACAAAATACTCAGTTTTGCTGGGTAGGTAACCCTTGGGTCCATTCCCAGGTCTTTTGCCCTCTGGAATATCATATTCCATGCCCTTCGATCCCTCAGTGTAGAAGCTGCCAGGTCCTGGGCTATTCTGATTGTGTTTCCACAATATTGAAATTGTTTCTTCCTGGCCGCTTGTAGTATTTTCTCCTTGAACTGGGGATTCTGGAACCTGGCTATAATATTTCTGGGAGTTTTCTTTTTGGGATCTTTTTCAGGAGGTGAGCGGTGGATTCTTTCAACCTCTATTTTGCCCTCTGGATCTAAAACATCAGGGCAATTTTCCTTGAGAATTTCTTGAAGGGTGATTTCTAGGTTCTTTCTTTGATCATGGCTTTCAGGTAGTCCAATAATTTTTAAATTGTCTCTCCTGGATCTATTTTCCAGGTCAGTGGTTTTTCCCATGAGATATTTCACATTGCCTTCTAATCTTTCGTTTGTTTGGATCTGCTTAACAGCATCTTGATTTCTCATAAAGTCACTAGCTTCCATTTGCTCCAGTCTAACTCTGAAGGAATGAATCTCCTCAGTGAACTTTTGAGATTCTTTTTCCATCTGGCAAATTCGACTTTTTAAGGCATTCTTCTCCTCATTGCCCTTTGGGGCCTCCTTAGCCATTTGAGTTAGTCTATTTTTTAAGGTGTTATTTTCTTCAGTCAGGCTGTTGACCCTCATTTCATACTTTTCCTGCATCCTTCTCATTTCTCTTTCTAATTTTTCCTCCACTTCTCTTATTTGATTTTTAAAGTCCTCCTTAAGGTCCTCTATGGCCTGCAACCCACTCATGTTTTCCCCTGGGGCTTTTGGAGCAGGACTTCTGACCTCACAGTCCTTTTCCTGCTCTATGCCCCCAAAATAGGAGTCTAGGGTTGCATTTTTCTGTTTCCTTTGCCTTGGCATGTTGCCACTTAATTGCTTGACTTTTGGGCTTGTTGCCACACTATGGCTTTAAGGCCAGCTAGAGGAATTTTCGTCCCGAACGTGTGGGGGGCAACTTCCGTTTCTGGCAAGCTGTAAACCCACCCACAACTTCCACCCTAGATCACAATCCAGATCCAGGGAGGTTAAAGCAAGAGCGATTACCCCCCAAGACTGATCGCTGGATCTCCCCACAATTTGTAGGCTGGGAGCCGGAAATGCCTCTGAAAACTACACAGTGGCGTGTCTCCTCAGCAGCTTCTAGCCCCCAGGGGAGGGAGCTGACGCATTCCCCAAATACAGGTCCCAAAGTCCATAGGACACTAACCTCTTACTTTGTCCTAGGCAAGTCTATGTTGATAATTCTGGCGTCTCCACAGTTCCTGGTGTTCTGGGGTTCCTCCAGCCGGCTGCTGGCCCTGCTGCCCTGGGGCTAAAACCTCGGCTCAGGTGGACCTG
Organism: Gymnobelideus leadbeateri; assembly: GCA_011680675.1. NCBI lineage: Eukaryota > Metazoa > Chordata > Mammalia > Diprotodontia > Petauridae > Gymnobelideus > Gymnobelideus leadbeateri. The sequence continues at coordinate 12,715 of WOXC01005848.1, read as the reverse complement.
GGCTCGGCTCGGCTCCTGCGCTCTGCTCGCTGCCGGCTCCCAGACCACTGAGCTGGTCCTTCCTGCAGGGTGCTGGGCTGTCCTCAGCGGGAGGTTAGCTTCTCTGTGTCGTTCTGTGGGTGCTGGGGCTCCAGAAGATTTTCAGAGTCCTTTTTTACATAGTTTGTGGAGAATCTGGGGGCAGAGAGGCTTGGACGAGCTGTTTCTACTCCGCCATCTTGGCTCCGCCTGATTTCTAGGTTCTTTATTTGATCATGGCTTTCAGGTAGTCCAATAATTTTTAAATTATCTCTCCTGGATCTATTTTCCAGGTCAGTCATTTTTCCCAGGAGATATTTCACATTGCCTTCTATTCTTTCCATTGCTTGGATCTGTTTAACAGCGTCTTGATTTCTCATAAAGTCATTAGCTTTCATTTGTTCCAGTCTAACTCTGAAGGAATGAATCTCCTCAGTGAACTTTTGAGATTCTTTTTCCATCTGGCAAATTCGACTTTTTAAGGCATTCTTCTCCTCATTGCCCTTTTGAGCCTTCTTTGCCATTTGAGTTAGTCTATTTTTTAAGGTGTTATTTTCCTCAGTCAGGCTGTTGACTCTCATTTCATACTTTTCCTGCATCCTTCTCATTTCTTTTCCCAATTTTTCCTCCACTTCTCTCATTTGTTTTTTGAAATCCTTCTTAAGCTCCTCTATAGCCTGTAACCCACTCATATTTTTATTTGAGGCTTTGGGTGCAGGAGTTCTGACCTCACAGACCGCCTCCTGTTCCATGCTTCAATTCCTCTTTGCCCCCAAAATAGGAGTCTAATGTTGCATTTTTATATTTATTTTGTTTCCTTTGCTTAGGCATGTTGCCACTTAATTACTTGATTATTGGGCTTGTTGCCGCAGTAGGACTCTGCCACCAGACAGGGGAGCTTCTGTCCCAAAGTTGGAGTCTTTACAACTTCCAGAGGTAATAGTTGGGTGGCCTCTGTAAAGCCTCCACATGCTCTGGCATGCTGGATACCCACCCCAGGTCTCCCCCCCAGACCGCAATCCAGATCCAGGGAGGTTAAAGCAAGAGCGATTAACCCCCAGAATGACTGCTGGATTTCCCTACAGTTTGCAGACCAGGGGTGAAGCTTCAACTGAAGCTGCAAAATGGCATCTGTGCCATGGCTCCTCAGCTTTGTTGAATAGAAAATTTGAAATTCAGACACAAGAAGAAAGAAATGCTTGAGAAGGTAATCAGGGAAAGGAAATCAAAAAGAACTCATCAAAGTTAAACTATTTACATTCCTACATGGAAAAACAATAATTGTGATTGATGAAACCTTTCTCCTTATGAAAGTAATGGAAGAAGGGTTAATGGGTATATGAATACATATGTGAATGTGTGTATATATGTTTATAGGTATACATGGATATAGGGCACAGGTTGAATTTTTTGGGAAGGGATGATACTTAAAGGGTGAAGTTAAGAGGTCAGAGAGGAATGTGGCAAGAGGAGATGGGGAGAGGCAGGGTAAGGTAAACTATCTCATGTAAAAGAGGCAAGGGGAAGTGGTTGCAGGGGAGGAGAAGAACAGGAAGGCAAAAAGGCAAAACCATATTCTCATTGAATTTGGCTCAGGGAGAGAATGACATCCATACTAAGTGGGATATCTCAACCTGCAGGAGAGTAGGGGGAAGGGGATGAGAGGGGGGATGATGTAGGGCAGGGCATCCTGGGGGGCGGGGACGTTGGATGTACGCACTGTTGAAGAGGGACAGGATCAAAGTAGGGAATAATACAGGTAGGGTGTGGGATGGGTGGTAGGGAAATGGAGCCAGTCTTTTACAATAAATCTACTATGGTAATGTTTTGCATAGCTCTTACATGTACAACACATACTGAATTGTTTATCTTCCCAGAGGGAGTGGGTGACAAAGGAGGAAGGGAATGCATCAGAAATCTGAAGTTTTAAAATTACATCTTTCAAATATATATATATATATATATATATATATATATATATATATATATATATATATATATATATATATATATACTATCATTAATGCTATTTTGCATGTAATTGGGAGATAAAGTGTGTAGGCATTGGGGCACAGAGATTCACCTTGCCCTAATGGCAAAGTCAAAGGGGGTATGGGAGAAGATATGGCAGAGAGCAGGTTGGATGTGGGGATATCTTATGGGACTGCTATTCTGGGGTGGTGGGTAGGGAAAAAATGGGGAAACTCAAAATCTGGTGGAAATGAATGATGTAAACCAGAAGTTAATAAAGCATTTGTTCAAATAAAAAAAATTAAGTGATTATTCTGTTTGTGGGTTGACCTATTTATAAACTGTCAAAACTCATTTCTACTCTCTCTCTTAATGTCATCAAAGTTATATTGATCACATATAATAAAAAACATTATCTGTCAAAAAAAGGATCACTGGGATTTTTAAGATTTGAGTTTTAATTTGTGTTTAAAAAATTTTGGTTTTAAAATTTGAATCTGGTTTTCATCCATCTATCATAAAGCCCATATGATAAGTGTCACTGCTTAATTCCCCATTACAACTGTTAACCCCAGGTAACAATGGAAAAGTGATGCTCGGTGATGTCAGGCTGATGTGTTAGATTCACATCTGGGCTGGGACCACAGGGTTCAGACCTAATGAGAGTTTTTTTTTTTTAAATTAATTTATTAGTTTAGTTTCAGTTGACAAGATACAATTCCATAGTTCCTTGATTTTCAAATTTCCTTTACTTCCCTCCCCCCTCCCCTCATGACATCATATAGTACAGTATAGGGTCTGCAAATGCATTCATATTAAACATTATTCCAATTACAAAGGCATATTGTACTAGGTGGGATGAAAGATGGTAAGGAAGAAGTACAACCAAACAATGAGAAGAACAAGATCATTTAGTTTGCTTCCATCAGGATTCAGGCTCAGTTCTTTCTAGTTATATCTCTGGATGGCACATTTCTCACTTTCTTGAGTCATTCGGGATTAACTTATATCACTGCATTGCTGAAAAGAGTCCAGTCTGTCATAGTTGGTCGTCACAGATATGGTATGTCTGTGATTGTATACAAATTTCTTCTGATTCTACTCTTCTCGCTCAGCATCAGTTTGTATAAGTCTCTCCAGGTAATTATGAAATCCGTCACCTCCTCGTTTCTTATAGCACAATAAAATTCCATTACATTCATATACCACAACTTGTTTAGCCATTCCCCAATTGATGGGCACCCCTTTAGTTTCCAATTCTTTGCAACCACAAAAAGGGCTGCTAAAAATATTTTGTACATATGGTTCTTCCTCCCACTACTATGATCTCTTTGGGATATAACCCTAGGAGTGGTATGGCTGGGTCAAAGGGTATGAAATTATTTATAATCCTTTGGGCATAATTCCAGATTGCTCTCCAGAATGGTTGGATAAGTTCACAACTCCACCAGCAATGTATTAGCGTTCCAATTTGCCCACATCCTCTCCAGAATTTGTCACTTTCTTGTTTTGTCATCTTAGCCAATCTGACTGGAGAGATGTGGTATCTCAGAGTTGTTTTGATTTGCATTTCTCTAATTAATAGTGATTTAGAGCATTTCTTCATATGCTTATAGATATCTTTATTTTCTTTCTCTGAAAACTTCCTATTCATATCCTTTGACCATTTCTCAATTGGGGAATGACTTGTATTCATATAGATTTGGCTCAATTCTCTATAAATTTTTGAAATGAGTCCTTTATCAGAGACACAAGTTGTAAAAATTCTTTCCCAATTTCCCACCTCCCTCTTGATCTTGGTTACATTGGCTTTGTTTGTACAGAAGCTTTTCAATTTAATGTAATCAAAATTATCCATTTTGCATTTTATAATGCTCTCTAATTCTTGTTTGGTCCCTAAAATCTTCCCCTCTCCACAGATATGTCAGGTAAACTATTCCTTGCTTTCCCAAATTGTTACAGTATCATCCTTTACACCCAGATCATGACCCATTTAGACTTGATTTTGGTATATGGTGTTAGATAGTGATCTATGCCCAGTTTCTGCCATACTGTATTCCAGTTTTCCCAGCAGTTTTTGTCAAATAGTGCATTCTTATCCCAAAAACTGGGGTCTTTAGGTTTATCGAACAATAGATTGCTATATTCATTAACTGCTGGGTCTCCTGCACCTAATCTATTCCATTGATCCACTACTCTATACCTCTGCCAGTACCAAGCAGTTTTGATGACTGCTGCTGTATAATACAGATGAAGATCTGGCATAGCTAGTCCACCTTCCCTAGCATTTCTTTTCATTAATTCCCTTGATATTCTAGACCTTTTGTTTTTCCAAATAAATTTTGTTATTATTTTGTCTAACTCTAGAAAGTAGTTTTTTGGTAAATTTATTGGTATGGCACTAAATATATAGTTTAGTTTGGGTAAAATTGTCATTTTTTATTATATTAGCTCGACCCAGCCACGAGCAATTGATATTTTTCCAACTATTTAGATCTGATTTTATTTGTGTGAGAAGTGTTTTGTAGTTGTGATCATATAGATTCTGGGTTTGTTTGGCAAGTAGATTCCCAAATATTTTATAATGTCTACAGTGACTTTAAATGGGATTTCTCTTTCTATCTCTTGCTGTTGAGTTTCATTAGAGATGTACAGGAATGCTGAGGATTTATGTAGGTTTATTTTATATCCTGCAACTTTGCCAAATTTATTTATTGTCTCAAGTAATTTTTTACTTGATTCTCTAGGATTCTCTAAGTATATCATCATATCATCTGCAAAGAGTGACAGCTTGGTCACTTCTTTGCCTAATTTGATTCCTTTGATTTCTTTTTCTTCTCTAATTGCTACTGCTAATGTTTCAAGTACCAGATTGAATAAGAGGGGTGATAGTGGACACCCTTGTTTCACGCCTGATCTTATTGGAAAGGCTTGTAGTTTATCCCCATTGCATATAATACTTGCTGATGGTTTTAGATAGATGCTAGCAACTATTTTAAGGAAGGCTCCATTTATTCCTATACTTTCTAGTGTTTTTAATAGGAATGGATGTTGTACTTTGTCAAAAGCCTTTTCTGCATCTATTGAGATGATCATGTGGTTTTTGCTAGTTTTGTTGTCGATATGCTCAATTATATTGATGATTTTCCTAATATTAAACCATCCTTGCATTCCTGGAATGAATCCTACCTGATCAGGGTGTATTATTTTTGTGATAAGTTGTTGGAGTCTTTTGGCTAATATTTTATTTAAAATTTTTGCGTCTAAATTCATGAGGGAAATTGGTCTATAATTTTCTTTCTCTGTTTTATCTCTTCCTGATTTAGGAATCAGTACCATATTTGTGTCATAGAGAGAGTTTGGTAGGACTCCTTCTTCACTAATTTTCCCAAATAGTTTGTAGAGTATTGGAATCAATTGTTCTTTAAATGTTTGATAGAATTCACTAGTGAACCCATCTGGCCCTGGAGATTTTTTCCTAGGGAGTTCATTGATGGCTTGTTTGATTTCTTTTTCTGAGATGGGTTATTTAGGTAATTCACTTCCTCTTCAGTTAATCTGGGCAATTTGTGATTTTGTAAATATTCATCCATTTCACTAAGATTGTCATATTTATGTGCATACAATTGGGAAAAATAATTCCTCATTATTTTTTTGATTTCCTCTTCATTGGAGGTAGATTCACCCTTTTTATTTTTGATACTCATAATTTGGTTTTCTTCTTTCTTTTTTTTATCATATTGACTAAGGGTCTATCAATTTTGTTGATTTTTTCATAAAACCAGCTCTTGGTTTTATTTATTAATTCAATGGTTTTCTTAATTTCAATTTTATTAATCTCACCTTTGGTTTTCAGTATTTCTAATTTAGTACTAAATTGGGGATTTTCAATTTGTTCTTTTTCTAGCTTTTTCAATTGCATGTCCAATTCACTGACCTCCCTTCTCTCTGCTTTAATTAAGTTGCATGATCTCTGTAAAGCCTCCACATGCTCTGGCATACTGGATACCCACCCCAGACCTCCCCCGCCAGACTACAATCCAGATCCAGGGAGATTAAAGCAAGAGCGATTAACCCCCAGAACGATTGCTGGATTTCCCTACAGTTCACAGACCAGGGGCTGAAGCTTCAACTGAAGCTGCAAAATGGCATCTGTGCCATGGCTCCTCAGCTTTGTTGAATAGAAAATTTGACATTCAGACACAAGAAGAAAGAAATGCTTGAGAAGGTAATCAGGGAAAAGAAATCAAAAAGAACTCATCAAAGTTAAACTATTTACATTCCTACATGGAAAAACAATAACTGTGATTGATGAAACCTTTCTCAGTATGAAAATAATGGAAGAAGGGTTAATGGGCATATGAATACATATGTGAATGTGTGTATATATGTTTATAGGTATACATGGATATAGGGCACAGGTTGAATTTGGTGGGAAGGGATGATACTTAAAGGGTAAAGATAAGAGGTCAGAGAGGAATGTGGGAAGAGGAGATGGGGAGAGGCAGGGTAAGGTAAACTATCTCATGTAAAAGAGGCAAGGGGAAGTGGTTGCAGGGAAGGGGAAGAACAGGAAGGCAAAAAGGCAAAACCATGTTCTCATTGAATTTGGCTCAGGGAGAGAATGACATACATTCTAAGTGGGATATCTCATCCTTCAGGAGAGTAGGGGGAAGGGGATGAGAGGGGGGATGATGCAGGGCAGGGCATCCTGGGGGGAGGGGAGGTTGGAAGTACCCACTGTTGAAGAGGGACAGGATCAAAGTAGGGAATAATCCAGGTAGGGTGTGGGATGGGTTGTAGGGAAATGGATCCAGTCTTTTGCTATAAATCTACTATGCTAATGTTTTGCATAGCTCTTTCATGTACAACACATACTGAATTGGTTATCTTCCCAGAGGGAGTGGGTGACAAGGAGGAAGGGAATGCATCAGAAATCTGAAGTTTTAAAATTACATCTTTCAAATGTGTATACATATATATATATATATATATATATATATATATATATATATACACACACACATACACACACTATTATTAATACTATTTTGGATGTAATTGGGAGATAAAATGTGTAGGCATTGGGGCACAGAGATTCACCTTGCCCTAATGGCAAAGTCAAAGGGGGTATGGGAGAAGATATGGGAGAGAGCAGATTGGATGAGGGGATATCTTATGGGACTGCTATTCTGGGGTGGTGGGTAGGGGAAAAATGGGGAAACTCAAAATCTGGTGGAAATGAATGAGGTAAACCAGAAGTTAATAAAGCATTTGTTTAAATAAAAAACATTAAGTGAGAATCTGTTTGTGGGTTGACCTATTTATAACCTGTCAAAACTCACTTCCACTCTCTCTCTTAATGTCATCAAAGTTATATTGATCACATACAATAAAAAACATTATCTGTCAAAAAAGGATCACTGGGATTTTTAAGATTTGAGTTTTAACTTGTTTTTAAAAAATTTTGGTTTTAAAATTTGAATCTGGTTTTCATCCATCTACCATAAAGCCCATTATGATAAGTGTCACTGCTTAAGTCCCCATTACAACTGATAACCCCAGGTAACAATGGAAAAGTGATGCTCAGTGATGTCAGGCTGATGATGTGTTAGATCCACATCTGGGCTGGGACCACAGGGTTCAGACCTAATGAGAGTTTTTAAAAGCCTATTTCTCCATATTCCTTGTATCTCTGTATGTAGTCCTCTCAGGAAAAAAAAAACTATTTATTTCTCTGAAGTCACTAATTTATATTTGCTTTGTTTTAATTTAGTTTCTTTTAAACCCAATTAGAGGGGACTTCTGACCCCTGAGACTACTGGAACTTTGCTTGATGCAGTGACCTCACATTTGGACATTTAGCCAGCTTTGATCCCTGCTATTCTTAATCCTCCTACTGGTAAGAAACTTTCTTGGGATTGAGTAACCTGAGCAATGATGGTAAGGTGGGTGTGGAAGAGAGTGTAGCTGTCAGGGGTAGGGAACCTGTGGCCTCAAAACCATATGTAGACTTCTAGATCCTTGAATGGGGCCTTTTGACTGAGTAATAGATCCTTTTGAGCTGGCTGGAGGGACTCCAGAGCACCAGAAGCTATGGTGTTTCGAGAATTATCAACACATAGATGCCAAGGACAAAGTGAGAGGTCAGTGCAGTACTGACTTTGGGACTAGTGGGGAGAGTGTGTCAGCCTCTTTCCCTGGGGGAGCGAAGCCACTGAGTAGCTGTGGGGCAAGGAGTACCATGTTGCAGCTTCAGCTCCTGGCCTGCAGACTGTAGGGAGACAGGGGGATCAGGCTGGGGGTTAAGCATTCTTGCTTTAACCTTCTTGGATCTGGATTGTGGTCTGGGGTGGAGGTCTTGGGGTGTATGACTAGCTTACCAGAGCATATGGAGGCTTCAGAGAGGGCATCCAACTAATACCTCCAGGAGCCGAGAAAACCCTACTGTTTGGGACAGAAGCTCCCCTGGCTGGTGGCTGAGTCCTACTGTGGAAACAAGCCCCAAAGTCAAGTAATTGAGTGGCAACATGCCTAGGCAAAGGAAAGAAAATAAACAGAAAAAATCACATTAGACTCCTATTTTGGGGGCAAAGAGGATCAAAGCATGGAACAGGAGGAGGACAGTGAGGTCAGAAATCCTGCACCAAAAGCCACAAATGAAAATACGAGCTGGCTACAGGCCATAGAAGACCTTAAGAAGCAGATAAGAGCAGTGGAGGAAAATTGGGAAGAGAAATGAGAAAGATGTGAGAAAAGTATGAAGTGAGAGTCAACAGCCTGACTAAGGAAAATAACACCTTAAAAATAGACTAACTCAAATGGCAAGAGATGCTCAAAAAGGCAATGAGGAGAAGAAGGCCTTAAGAAGCCGAATTTGCCAAATGGAAAAATAATCTCAAAAGCTAACTGAGGAGAATCATTCCTTCAGAATTAGACTGGAGAAAATGGAAGCTAGTGACTTTATGAGAAATCAATATTCTGTTAATCAGCTCCAAACAAATGAAAGAATAGAAGGCAATGTCAAATATCTCACGGGAAAAACCACTGACCTGGAAAATAGATCCAGGAGAGATAATCTAAATATTATTGGACTACCTGAAAACTATGATCAAAGAAAGAACCTAGAAGGCTTCCTTCAAGAGATTCTCAAGGAAAATTGCCCCAGTGTTTTAGGACCAGAGGGCAAAATAGACATTGAAAGAATCCACCAATCACCTCCTGAAAAAGATCCCCAAAAGAAAACTCCTAGGAATATTATAGCCAGGTTCTGGAATTTCCAGATGAAGGAGAAAATATTACAAGCAGCCAGGAAGAACCAAATTGAATACTGTGAAAATGCAATCAGGATAACACAGGATCTGGCAGCTTCTACACTGAGGGAATTGCAGGGCATGGAATATGATATCCCGGAAGGCAAAGGAGCTGGTTTCTTTGAGAATCACCTACCCAGAAAAACTGAATATCATATTTCAGGGAAAATATGGTGGAATAGAAGAATTTCAAGCATTCATGAGGAAAAAACCAGAGTTGAATAGAAAATTTGACATTCAGACACAAGAAGCAAGAGATGCTTGAGAAGGTAAAAAGGGAAAAGAAATCATAAGGAACTTATCAAAGTTAAATTATTTACATTCCTACATGAAAAAAAATGATAACTGTAAATGATGAAACCTTTCTCTGTATAAAAATAGTTGAGGAATGGTATATGGGCATGTGAATACATATGTGTATTCATATGTGTGTATATATATATATATGTTTACAGGTATACATAGATTGATGGCACAGGTTGAATTTAATAGCTAGGGATTATACTTAAAAGGTGAAATTAAGAGGTGAGCAATGAATATAATGACAGGAGATGGGGATAGACAAAATGGGGTAAATTATCTCAAATAGAAAAGGCAATGGATAATTGTTACAAGGGAGAGGAAGAACAGGAAGGCAAAAAGGCAAAACCTTATTTTCATCAAATTTTGCTTAGCAAGAGAATGACATAATACTAAATAGGATATCTCACCCTACAGGAGAGTAAAGGGGAAGGGGATGAGAGGGAGGATGCTGGAAGGGCGGATGGGAAGGAAGATCAAGAGGGAAGTTGGAAGCACCCACTTTTGAAAAGGGTCAGGATCAAAGTAGGGAATAGACCAAGTGGGAGGTGGGATACGAGGGAGGGAAATACAGTCAGTCTTTTACAATATATCTAATATGGTAATGTTTTGCATAGCTATACACGTACAACGTACTGAATTGCTTATCTTCCCAGCAAGCATAGGTGACAACGGAGGAATGGAATGAATCTGGAATTCGAAGTTTTAAAATCAAATATTTTAAAAATATGTAAATACTATTATTAGTACTGTTTTACATATAATTGGGAAATAAGATATACAGGCATTGGGGTACAGAGATTCACCTTGTCCTACTGGAAAAGTCAAAGGGAGTATGGGAGAAGATATGGGAGAGAGCAGATTGGATGATGGGATATCCTGTGGGACTGCTATTCTGGAGTGGTGTGTAGGGAAAAAAGTTTATAACTCAAAATCTGGCAGAAATGAATGATCTGAACCAGAAGTTAATAAAACATTTGGAAAAAAAATAATAAATAAATCCTTTTATTAAGGTGATTTGTTCTGTGAAGTTTAGATTAAGTCAAAGGGCCACACTGGAGATCCTAGAGGCCACATTCAGTCACAAGCTCCTCACCTCTGTAAACTGATCCAAACTTGTGCCTGTGGCTTGGGTTTATCATTTTCCCTTAGCACAAAATAACATACCGTGTCCTTGCATTGAAATCATAAATGCACACAGGAAAATACTTTTTAAAGAGTGTTGCTGGACTTTGAACCTATAAATCGATGGGAACTTTTTGCAAGAATATTTACAAAGCTGGTCTTAGAAGCCTGGAAAACAATGCTTTTCACAAAAATGTCATGCAGACTGTGATTCACTCTAATGAATATTAATGGAGCCAAGATGGCAGTGTAGGAATAGAAAAACTCCATGTGTTCCCCCTGTAACCACCGCAGATACCTATAAAACAATGACTCTAAACAAAATTTTGAGCTACAGAACTCACAAAGTGACAGAGAGAAACAAACGTCCTGCTGAAGGCAGCTTGGCAGGTGGAAAGGAAGGGTCCATTGCAGCACTCTGGGAGCAGAGCCCAGGCCTGTGTAAGCCAGCAGGTTAGCCTCAGGATGTCCAAAACCAGTAGTGGTTAGAGGGTCTTTGGGAGAGTGGATTACCAGCATCTGTGTGGCTTCCAGAATTATCAACCCATAAATGCCAAAGACAAAGTGAGAAGTGAGTGTGGACTTTGGGAACATGGGGTCAGGGAATGCAGTCCAGCCTCTACCCCCTGGAGGGAGAGCCGACTTAGGCATGGCAGCTGCCACAGCAGCTTCAGAGCTCTTGGCCTGCAGATTGTGGGGGGATCATGCAACCACTCTGAGGGGTAATTGGTCTTGCTTTAACCTGCTTGGATCTGGATCACTGTCCCTGTGGAGGTCCTGGGGTGTGTGACCAGGAGCCAGATTCAGTGGAAGCTTCATTTTTTAAGAAAATTACTCTGACAAGGGTGTTCATAGGTTTCAGTAGATTGCCAAAATAGGGAGTCCAAGACAAAAAGAAGAGTTTGGAAGTTCAGCACCTTGCTTAAAAACAGAAATAACTGGACAGCAGAACATATAAAAGGTATTATCTTTTGATAGCATTTTTTAGAAGGATCCTACAATTATTGACATTGTTTATTAACATATTATCTTTTCAAGGATATCCTTCAGTGGAAAAATGGGGAAAACAGTAGGGGCATTTCCAAAAAGTGAGAACTTTGATTTTATTAATTTCAATTAGACTCTATTCCCTTCTCTCTTTGTGATTTGTGTATATGTGTTTTTGATGTGTGTGTGTGTGTGTGTGTGTGTGTGTGTGTGTGTGTGTGTTTGTGATACTCTTCCAGCTGAATCTGACCCTGTTCTCAGGACCAATTGGTCCTTTGTAAAGAGTGTATGGTTGAAGAAATCAGAAAACCAAGCTCTGGCCTTGACTCTGTCACTATTTTCTTGTGGGCAAATCTCTTAGTCATCTCACCTTAACATTCTGAATTTAAGTTAATCTAAATTCATAATTTAGATATCATCTGCAGCTATGATATTGTGTAAGATTGTGTGTGTGTGTGTGTGTGTGTGTGTGTGTGATTTTTCTTGTCTATAAGCCAGGGCAGTTGGTGATGTAGAGGATAGAGCACAACTCTGGTCTCAGACCCCTCCTGGCTATGTGACCCTGGGCATTAACCTCTATTTTCCTCAGTTTTCCCTACTGTAAAATTGAGCTGATAATAGCACCTACCTCCTATGGTTGTTTTGAGTATCAAATGAGATAATAACATACTGCCTGTCATCTACTAGGTGCTATATAAATGTTATATAATTGTATTATTATTAATATTTACACTACCTCTGCCTCCAGGGTTGCTTCAGGAAAACACATTAATTATAAAAGTTGTTACAAATATATAAAGATCTCTTTTAACATCTATCAAATGAGGGATAATAATATGTAGCTGCAAGGAATTCTGGTGTGGATCTAATGACACAGCTTAGGTGAAGACACTTTGAAAAGTTTAAAATGGAATGCAAGGCTTTCTTCAGGCTTGACCCCAGACTATCCTCTCTTCCTCTGATCCCTTCTTCCAGGGGGTATGGCAGCTCTTTCCTCTCAC